>VIYQ01002066.1:0-178193 GCA_009928355.1 Chlorella sp. CH2018 | reverse complement strand
TCGCGAACATCATCTGATAACCGAACACCAGGATGAACGGCACGTTGGCGGCATAGGTGGGATCGGCCGCAACACCGATGCCATGCATCCCGAAATAAGTACGGACGTCACCGATAAAACCGCCGATCGATGGGCCAAACGCCAGGCTGAAGCCGCCGAACACCCAGATGATGCCGACCACGCCGATACAGACGAAGTTCTGGATCATCACCGACAGGACGTTCCGTTCCCGAACCAGCCCCCCGTAGAACAGCGCCAGCGCCGGCGTCATCATGAGGACGAGCGCCGTACAGGCGAGCAGAAAGGCGGTATCGCCCGGTTCAATTCCTCTCATCAGCGCTTCCTTTCAGGATTTGGCTCTCAGGATGGATTGGTTGCGGCAGTGGCTCTCGTCTCGGGAGTGGGATCGGCAGGCGCGTGAGCGGCCGGGTTCAGCGCATGATCGACGACCGGCTTGTGCGGATGCGGCGGTGCGAATTTGCGCGGCGCGATGAACAGGTACATCGTCAGCACATAGGCCGCGGTGAAGGATGGCAGCCCGATTGGCGCGAGGATCAGGTCGAACGCGGCCTGCAGGAACACCGTCACGATCACGCCCAGCGCGGCATAGCCGATCACGACCGGCGACGGCTGAACGAACACGACGCTCAGCGCCATCGCGGCCAGCACTGGGCTGAACCCGTACAGCCCCTGCGACACCAGGCTCGGATCGGCGCGCATTACGAACGCCGTCCCCATCGCCAGCAGCGATCCGCCCACCGCCGCCAACCCGGCCGCACGCGACGCGATGAAGATGCCAAGCAGGATGATCGCCCCGGAGATCCAGCTGCCCAGCAAATAGACCTGCCCGATGTTGCGGAAGAAAATCTCGACCGCCTCCACCAACCCCGGCAGCGACGCCGCACCCAACTGGTAATCGGTTGCCAGCTTCTGCGTCTCGCTCAGCACGCGCAGCGATCCGAAGGAGTAAGCGCCCGCGAGCATCAACCAGGCGATCAGCACGAACGGCCCGGTTGAGCCCGGCACGCCCCAGCTCTTGGTCAGCGTCGCGGCAAAGGCAGCGGTGACGATCGTGGTGAGCGCCGCACCGACGATGATGTACAGCCACAGCTCGGGCGATGGCGCGACGAAGGTTGGCAGCGCGACGCCGATCAGGATGCCGTTGAACCCGAACAGGCCCGATGCGCGCGAACTGGCATCGAAATCGAGCATATAGGCAACCGCGGTGGCCACGATCACGCCGACGATCGCGCCGATCAACGTCGCCCACCACTGGCTGACGAACGAGGCATAGAAGATCGCGACAAGGAACAGCGCGCCCGTGACCACATTCTTCATGAAGAAGACCTGCGAGGCCCCCTTCAGGCAGACCGTGATGAAATTACCGTTCTCGCAACGCATGATCATTCCCTCAGAATGTCATTGCCACAGGAAATCGTCGGGCAGCGTTCGCCCCCGCGCCTCTTCGCGCACCACGGTCCAGAAGCGCTTCACCTCCGCTCGCACGTCATAGCTTTCGACGCCGACCGCCCGGAACATCAGCCCTGCACCATTGGGCAGTCGCGACACGCCCGACATGGCGCGCGGATGGCCCGGCGCGGCGTTGATCGTCATCCGTTCGTCGATCCGCGCCGCCGTCTCGGGCGGCGTCAAGCACAGCACATTGGCAAAGGCGTCATAGCCCCGCGCCACCGCCGGCAGGTCGAGCGTGTCATTGCCTTGGTCGATCAGCAGCTTCTCGGCGAACAGCAATCGCCCATCGGGCCGCCGTGCGCGCACCCGCATCGACAGAAGGTCAAAGCCGAACCGCTCCAGCGCATGGTGATGCTTGCGCCCGGTCATCGCCATCTCGGCATAAAGCACGGTCGCGGTCTCGTCGGCGGTGATCTCGGTCTCGCTGACGAAGCGCGAGGTACGATAGGGAATGGTGAAGTTGGGCAGAAACTCCAGATAGGATCCCGCCGCCGCGCGTATCTCCTGATGCTGCGAGGCGTAATTGGCATCCATCTGATGGATACGGTTCGCGCCCTGCGAGGTGACATGCGCTGATGCCCCCTCCGCCACGTCGATCGCGATATGGTAGCGGTCGCCCTGCAGGATGCCGCCGCCGACCGAGATTACCGAGACGATCGGCAACTCCGGCATCGCCTCGTCCCAATAGAGCGCCTGCTGCACGAGCAGCGGCGCCACCCGGTACAAGTCGTGCAGCACGGAACGGCCGTCGCGTAGCGAGAAGCCCAGCCGCAATTCGCCAATCTTTCCCGGCCCGGCCGCGCGCATCTGCGCCGGCTCGGTCTGGAACCCGGCGAGTTCCCGGTAGCGGTCGATCCGCGCCAGTTGCTCGTGGAGCGCCATCGCCTACCCTTGCGCCCCCGCCATCGCCAGCGCCGTCATTGGGGTCGTCGCCGGCGGGCTCACGTCGAACAGCGCCATGTCCATGATCATGTCCATCAGCGTCTCGACGCCCTCACCGGTCTTGCAGTTGGTGAACACGAACGGCTTGGTGCCGCGCATCAGGCGTGAATCGCGGTCCATCACCTCAAGGCTGGCGTCGACGTAGGGCGCCAGGTCGATCTTGTTGATCACCAGGATGTCGGACTGGCAGACGCCGGCGCCGTTCTTGCGCGGGATCTTGTCGCCCGCCGCGACATCAATGACGTAGATGTAGAAATCGGCGAGCGCGGGGCTGAACGTCAGCGTCAGATTGTCGCCGCCGGATTCGATCAGCACGACGTCGCTGTCGGGATAGCGCCCTTCCAGTTCCTCGACCGCGGCGATGTTCATCGACGGATCCTCGCGCACTGCGGTGTGCGGGCAGGCGCCGGTTTCGACGCCGACGATCTTTTCCTCGACCAGGATGCCGTTCAGCGTGCGCCGGACCTGCTTGGCGTCCTCCGTGGTCACCACGTCATTGGTGATGATCAGCGGCCGGACACCGCGCGCGATGAGCCGCGGGGTGATCGTCTCGATCACCGCGGTCTTGCCGGAACCGACCGGTCCCCCGATGCCAATGCGCGTGATCTTCTTCATCGAATGCTCCTGATTGGACAGGTCAGTTCATGAACAGGCGCAGGTGCGTCCTGGTGTGATGGGCGACGACGACTTCGAACACGGGGGCGAAGCTCGACATTTCCTCAAGCTCCAGCGCCCGCGCGCCGCGGTACTGGTCGTGGGTGGCGGCTTGCGCCTCGAACAACAGCCGCTGCGTCGCGACATGATCGATCCGCATCAGCCGAAGCGCGGCGTTCAGGATCATCGACGCCAGCCCATATTGGTGGACGGCGAACGCCTCCGCCTCATGCGCGCCAAGGCCCGTAAGCACGATCCCCTGCGCGACCGGCAGGCATCCGGGCGTCGCATTGCTGCGTATATCGTCCAGCCAGCGCGTCAGCAGCGGCGACGGCGCGATGGCGGACGCGAGCTCGGCGAACTTCTTGCCCATGCGCGCCAGCATCATCTGCTGCTCCTCGCCGACACGGCGGATCCACAGCGCGCTGTCGGCGGCCAGCAGCGCCGCGTAGTCGCCGCGCGCCGCCGCGCGGCAGGCATGGAGCAGCGCGACGCCATCCATATGGGCCGCCTGCCGGAGGATGAGCGTCAGGTAATCCCGCAGGCTGTCGGCGTCGGTGACGATGTGCAGCTGGACCGCGGATTCCAGCCCCTGGGAAAAGGAGAAGGCACCGACCGGCAGCGTGGAATCGGCAAATTGCAACAAGCGCGCGAGGCGACCCACATCGGGGCCGATCGCCTGCGCCGCGAGCTTCATAGGGCCCTGCCCTGCCCCTGCCCCTGCCCCTGCACCTGGCCGTTGCCATGATGATGGTGCGGGGTGGCGTCCGCGCCGCCGAACAGCAGCCGGATCTCGCTCGGCTCCAGGCGCTGCGCCACCGTCTCGCCCGGCTCGAAGCGGATCGACGCATGCTGGAACGCATGGGTCTTCATCACCGACAGCATGACCTTCCGGTCGACCGACAGCGGCACGTAGATCGTCTGCCCCTTGATGACGGCGGGCCAATGCTGGTTGCCGAGCGCGTGGCCCAGCTCGAACACCAGCCGCAGCATCTCCGCCTGCGGCATCAGCGCCGGCAGGTCGAGGTCGATGACCATCACTTCTTTCAGCGGGATGCGGGCAACCACGATCCGGCGATTGTCGGGATCATGGTAGAGGACGTCGCCGTCGTGCAGATGCTCTGAGCGCGGCAGCGAGATGGCGAGCTCGATCCCGCTCGGCGTATTCTTGCGCAGCCGGCTCTTCGGCGCTTCCCATTGTTCGAGAACGAGATCCTCGACGCTCGCGCCCTCCCACCCCTGATCCCTCACATTGCCGAGCGTCTTTTCCACCAGGATCATCATTCTCTCCGATTGGGCGTCGAATTCCGTTCCCGCGATCAGCTGAAGAAGTGCAGTTGCGTCAGTGGCAGCGATTGCGCCGGCTCGATCGTCACGTGGGTGCCGTCCACCGTCACCGCGAAGGTCTCCGGATTAACCTCGATGACGGGCAGCGCATTGTTGCGCACCATGGTTGACTTGCCGATTGTCCGCGTCGCGTACACCGGCACCACCTGTGACTGCAGGTCGTACCGGTCGACGATCCCGTCCTCGAACGCCGCGCGCGAGGTGAAGGTGACGCGCGTCTGCGCCAGCGCCGACCCCATCTGGCCGAACATTGGGCGATAGGTCACCGGCTGGGGCGTCGGCAGCGATGCGTTCGGATCGCCCATCAACGCCCAGGAAATGAACCCGCCCTTGATCACCATCTTGGGCTTGGCGCCGAAGAAGGCGGGCGACCACAGCACCAGATCCGCCATCTTGCCGACCTCGACCGATCCGATGACCTGGCTCACCCCCTGCGCGATCGCGGGGTTGATCGTCACCTTGGCAACGAAACGGAGCACGCGTTGATTGTCGTTGTTCGACGTGTCGCCCGCATAGGCCCCGCGCCGCGCCTTCATCAGATGCGCCATCTGGACGGCGCGCAGCCAGGATTCCCCGACCCGCCCCATCGCCTGGCTGTCGCTGGAGATGATCGAGATCGCGCCCAGATCATGCAGCACGTTCTCCGCCGCGATCGTCTCCGGCCGCACGCGGCTTTCGGCGAAGGACACGTCGGTCGGGATCTTGGGGCTCAGATTGTGGCAGATCATCGTCATGTCGAAGAGTTCGGCCTGCGAATTGACGCCATAAGGCAGCGTCGGGTTGGTCGAACTCGGCAGCACATTGGGCTGTCCCGCCACGCGGATGATGTCGGGCGCGTGCCCGCCGCCGGCACCCTCGGTGTGATAGGTGTGGATGGTGCGCCCTTCGAAAGCGGCGATCGTATTCTCGACGAAGCCCGCCTCGTTGAGCGTGTCGGTGTGGATGCAGACCTGCACGTCGAACCGGTCGGCAACCCCCAGTGCGGAGCGGATCGCCGCGGGGGTGGATCCCCAATCCTCGTGGATCTTCAGCCCCATCGCGCCCGCGATCAGTTGCTCCTCGATCGGTCCTGCGGTCGAACAATTGCCCTTGCCCAGCACGCCGGCATTGACCGGCCAGCCATCGAACGATCGCAGCATCGCCTCGATGTTCCAGGTGCCCGGCGTGATCGTCGTGCCGTTGGTACCATCGGTCGGGCCGATGCCGCCGCCGAACAACGTGGTAATGCCGTTGCTGAGCGCCGCCTGCGCCTGCTGCGGCGAGATGAAGTGGACGTGCGCGTCGATGCCGCCCGCGGTCAGGATCAGATGCTCGCCCGAGATCGCGTCCGTCCCCGGCCCCAGTGCCAGCGAGGGCGTCACATTCGGCATGATCGACGGATTGCCGGCCTTGCCGATGCCGCAGATCAGGCCGTTCTTGATCCCGACATCGGCCTTGATGATCCCCTGGATCGCATCGACGATGGTGACGTTCGTGATGACAAGGTCGGGCGCACCGCCGACGCTGGTCAGTTCATTGTCGAACCCCATGCCGTCGCGCAGCGTCTTGCCGCCGCCATAGATGACCTCTTCGCCATAAACCCGCAGGTCCTGCTCGATCTCGATATACAGGTTCGTATCGCCCAGCCGGATCTTGTCGCCAGTGGTGGGGCCATACAGGTCGGCATATTGCCGCCGGGAGATGTTCGCCATGGTTCAGCTGCCTGTTCTGGAGGGGGCGGAAGGATCGGCGATGCTCACGCCTTGTCCTTGAACCCGTAGCGCGCGACCCGCTCCTTCGCGTCGGCAAGCCGCGGGCGGAAGGCATCGTAGCTCTCGTTCCCGACCCAGCCGTTGACGAGGCCGTTGAACCCCACCGCGCGCTGACGGCCCTGCAACGGGATCAGCACCACTTCCTTCTCGTCGCCCGGTTCGAACCGGACGGCGGTGGTCGCCGGGATGTTCATCCGCTGCCCGAACGCCTGCTCGCGCGGAAACTCCAGCGCCGCGTTCACCTCGAAGAAGTGGAAATGCGATCCCACCTGGATCGGCCGGTCACCGGTGTTGCGCACCTTGATCGTGGTGGTCGGGCAGCCGGCGTTGATCTCGATTTCGCCCGCGGCGAGGATAAGCCCGCCGACGGGCGCGGTCTGCGTCTTGGGGTCTGTCTTCGCCACCATCGCGCATGTCCTTCGTGCTGGAGGGGGCCTATTGGATCGGATTGTGGACGGTCACGAGCCGGCTGCCATCGGTGAACACCGCCTCGACCTGGACATAGGGGATCATGTCGACGACCCCCTCCATCACGTCGCTGGTGGTGATGGTCTTGCGGGCAAGCTCCATCACCTCCTCCACCGTCTTGCCCGCGCGTGCATTGTCGAGCGCAGCTGCGGCGATCAGCGAGACCGCCTCGGGATGATTGAGCTTGAGCCCGGCGTCCTTGCGGCGCTGCGCTACCATCGACATCATGTAGATGAGCAGCTTGTCGTTTTCTCGTGGCGTCAGATGCATGTCCAACCTCAAGAGCCTGGGCGCGCCTCTTCGTCGCTTTGTTTGGCGACGAACGGAGCAACCTTCGGAACAGCTGATGTTCCCTGCTCCAATACTGTATGCCCCCGCCAACGCCGTCTGTGTTTACTACGTACCCCCTGTCACAAGTCCGTGAGCGGCGGCAGAAAACCGGCTGCGATTCAGCGCTACGCCTTCCGCGCGCCAATCACGTCGCCCACCCTCAGGCCCGCGAGCACCAGCACGAATCCGACCACCAGATTGGCCCCGACATAGGCAAGGCCCACCCCTGCACTCAGCGCCGATCCGGCGAGCAGGACGTAGGTGGCATAGACCAGGCTGGAAAAGGTCGACATGCCGCCGCACAGCCCGGTGCCTAGCAGCAGGTTCGCCTTCGCGCCCAGCGCCTGGCGCGCGTGCAGGCCGGTTATCAGCCCGAGGATTAACGAGGCGACCACGTTGGCGACGAAGATCGACCAGACGAAGCCGTCCCGCGCCGTCGGCACGCCCAGCATCAGCAATTCGCGGATCACCGCCCCGGCCGCGCCGCCGACGAAGACCAATATGATCGCCTGCGCCATGTCAGCGTCCTTCCGTCCGGCGCGCGCCCGAGCGAGTCGCTCCCGCCTCAGCCCGCCGCATGTGCCAGCCCCGCGCCAAGTCCGGCGACCGCAATCCCCAGCACCGTCTGGCCCAGGATATAGCCGGTTGCCGTGCCGGCACCCGCACCAGCCCCGGTGGCCCCGGCCATCTTCGCGGTATCGAGCTCCATCGTGCTGAACGTCGTGAACCCACCCAGCACGCCGGTCAGGATCGCAGCCTTCAGGAAGCTGCCGTACCGGTCGTGCCATTCGATCGAGAACAGCACCGACAGATAGCCGATCACGAACGCTCCGATCAGGTTGACCGCTACGGTCGACCACGGAATGCCGCCCCTGGCCGGGCTCGTGAGCAATTTGCCGACCAGCCAGCGCAGCAACGAACCGGTGCCACCGCCCAGCGCGATATCGCTCAGCACCATAAGGCGTCTGCCGTGGAAACTGCGATGACCATCAGCATCGGCTCCCTGTCCCGTGTCGTTGACGCACTCCCCCGTCCACGACGGCGCGCCGCGCAGCGCGTCCGGCTACGCATCAGCGTGACGGCTGGCTGCGGCCCGGCGGCGTGCGGGGCAGATTAGCGGCGCGCGCGCTCCCCCACAGCATCGGTTTTCCCTGATCCCGTTCGCCGAGGCGGTGCGTCATATCTTTGCGCGGAATCTGCATATCGATGGAGCGATAGGATGACTCGTAATTCCTCCCGGGCGCTGAACAATGCGATCCGTCTTGTCGGCTCCGGCCTGCTCGTGCTGCCCGGCGCGGCTTTCGCCCATCCAGGGCATGAGGCGGCCGGCGGGGGCGGCGTCCAGGGCCTCATGCATCCGTTCACCGGGCTCGACCACGCGCTGGCAATGATCCTCGTGGGCCTGTTCGCCTATCGGCTCGGCGGCCGGGCGCTGTGGATGCTGCCGCTCGCCTTCCTGGCGGCGATGGCGGCGGGCGGCATCCTCGGTTTTGCCGCTCCGGCGACTACCCTGGTGGAGGTCGCGATCGCCCTGTCCGTCATCCTCCTCGGCATTGCCGTGGCGTTCAACATCAAGGCGCCGGTCGCGGTCGCCGCGGGGGTCGTCGGGCTGTTCGCCATCTTCCACGGGTTCGCGCATGGCGCGGAGATGCCGGCCGGTGCCGGCGCGCTGCCCTATGCCGGCGGCTTCTTGCTCGGGACGGCGACGCTGCTTGCGATCGGCCTTGGTGCGGGCGCTGCGCTGACCAACACGGTCGTCGCGCGTGGCGGCCATGCGATGCGTTCTGCCGGAACGATCGCCGCCGTGGTGGGAGTCGGGCTGCTGAGCGGCATCAGCGGCTGATCAAGAAGACGTGCCGGGCGCCGCGCCGCCAGCGTTATGGCGTGGCGGCGTCCCCGGTAACGCCGTGGGTCAGCGCATGGACGCGCAGCCGCGGGAATACCTCTTCCAGCGGCTTGCTGTCGGGCAGCACATAGACATAGCCGCCACCCTTCTGGAACAACGGGCGCAGCTTGCTGCCGTAAAAGGCGCGCGGCACGTTGATGCAGCCAAAGGTGATGCGGTTGTCATCCGGCGTCTCGGACAGCATGCGCTCGCGCCGCTTCTCCTTCTTCGCCGCGTCGGCCGGGATCGGGTGAATGGCGACGCTGTTGGTGTAATCCACCCACAACACCTGCTGCTTGCCAAAGGCATAGCCGAACTTGGCGAGAAAACGCCCCGCCGGCGTGGTCTTCTCGGCCGGGCCCAGATCGCCCAGCTTCTTGCTGCCGACGCCCGGGCTGGCCTCGTCACCGAGCGCGATACCGATCAGCGTCGGCTCCTGGGCAAGCGGCTTACCCTTGGCATCATACAGGATGAGCGATGCCGCCTTCTTGTCGAGGACGACATAGGGGAGCTTGCGATTGTCGCCGGAGGCGAGAACCCAGGACGCGACCAGCCGCGCCTCGGCGGACGGATTGATCTCGACCGGCGCGGCAGGGGCAGCCGCCGGCTTCGCCGTGGCGCGCGCCTTCTTGGCCTTGCCGGCGGACGCCTTCTTCGGTGCGGCGTGCGCCCCCGTCGTCGTCCCGATCATTGTGCCAGTAATCGTCAGCGCCGCAGCGGCACCCATCAAAAACGTCTTGATCATCCGTTCCCAGGTGAAGGGTGGCCGCCCGCCATCGGGCAGCCACCATGTCAGTCATTGCGCAAGATGCGGCGGCTGACGCCCACGGCCTCAGTGGCGCGGGCGCTTGCCCCGGCTTTCCTGCTGCATCATCCGCTGCTCGACACCGTCGACCCGGCCGTTCAGCTGGTCGAGCCGCTGCCCGTTCTGCTGCGCCATGCCCGATGCGGCCTGCGCTTCGGCCAGCGCCTGCTTGGCGGTGCTGTCGGTCGCCTGGAGCTGGGTCTCGATCGCGTCGACGCGCTGCGCCACTGGGGCCACCTGTTCGCGCACATAGGATTTGGTCGCACATCCGCCGAGCACGGTGGCTGCCGCCATAATCGCAATTGCGGGGGCTACTTTGGTCATCGCTGGGAGCATTGCTCTTCTTCCATTATTATTAGCCAAGTGACGGAGCCCAAGCTGACACATTCCTGCAATAGAGCAGGCGGCGAATTGGGGCGATCACACGATGAAATGATCTCTTCCCGATCCTACCACTCCTCGTTAACTTAGTCATCGTTAGTATTATTTCTTAGGTTAACTGCACGCCTGAACCAAGGCTGAACCATCTAGGGGCGCGATACTACCTTTTCGAATCGCGCCGCTGCTTCGCGGCAAACGGATCCAAGGGGATCCGCCCGTCGTCCTTGGCCGCCTTCGTCGCCTTGGCCGGCGTCGCGCGATACACGTCGACGCACTTGCGCAGTTCCGCGATCGCCGCACCGCTGCCGTCCAGCGTCAGCTCCTCCACCGGCACGTCGCCGCGCCGCACATGAAGAAAGGCGGAGGTGGCCAGCGTGCGTGGAAAGGCGTCGCCGAAACTGGTCACGAACCCCTTGCGGCCGCTGGCGGCAATCCCGATCGCCGCGCGGTTCGGAAAGGCGGCGCCCGAAAAGCGATAGGTCAGCCGCAGCTCCTCCTTCTCGCGGATCGACGACCAGTTCGGGTTGAGCAGCGTCAGCCGGTTGCTCCCGTCGGTGTCGAGCCCGAACAGCAAGGTCGTCTGCCGCGGACCGCGATAGGTGCGCGTCAGGAAGCACCCGCTGCGGTCGCTGCTCGGGGCCACCGTCCAGTCGCCGACATCGCGCGTCGCATATTCCTGCGCCGATGCCGCGCTGCCAGCCGACAGGCCGATCGCCATCGCCGGCAGCAACAGCCACGCCCACTGGCGCCGGCCGCCGGTCGCGGGGCGCCTTGATACGGGCGCCGGGCAGGCACCATCGCGGCGGGCGTGCGGGATGATCGGAACGGCAGGCAACGGGAACTCCTTCAGCTGCAGATGATGCGCGGGCATGTTGATGCACACCAACGCACCGGCCGCCATATCATTCCCGTTGATGAACCGCGGCTGGGCGACGCCCCGTGCGCACGGCTCGACCGCCAGCCCCGGCGGGGACCAGCGGTCGTACATCCTTCCTCATCCGGTCAGCGGCAGATCACCTGGTCCTGGTCGATCGCCGTGCCCAGCGCCGCACCAGCCCCGGCGCCGATCAGCGCGCCGAGCGGACTGGAATCGCCGTTGCTGAGCAACCCGCCCAGGATCCCGCCGCTGATGCCGCCGATGATCAGCCCCGTCGTGCCGTCGCTGCGGCGGCAATAATAGCGGCCGTTGTATCCGCGATAGATGCGGTCATACGGCCCCAGCCGGCGGGGCCGGTAATAGCGGCCGTCGCGATAGAAATGGTCGGCATAATACCATGGCTGCCCGGGCGGCGGGCGATCGAAGTCATAGCGCCGCCACTGGTTCCGGTTGCGCCCCCAACCGGGCGGCAACGGCGCGGGCGGGCGCGGACGGGCACCGGGCGGCTGCATTCCTGGCGGACGGGCACCCGGCGGCTGCATCCCCGGCGGACGGGCGCCTGGCCCGCCACCTGGTCGCCACGGATTGCCCGGCGGCGGTCCTGGTGGCGGGCCGCCCTGCGGCGGACGGATGCCCGGTCCGCCCGGGCGTCCGGGCGGGGGTCCTGGGGGCCCCTGCGCCTGGGATGGCAGCGCAAGGACGGTGGTCGCGATCAGGGCTCCGGCGACGATCAGACGCATCTTACTCTCCCAGCGTAATGGCCGGGAGCATCGACCCGACGGGCCGGCTTGCCGATGCGATAATCTACGTACCGGCACACCGGGCAACCACCGCCGCCCGGCGCAGCGCCGGCATCAGCGCGCGGGCTGCTGCTCGAACAGGCGGCGCAGGAACACCGTTTCCACCTCGCGGCGAAGATCGTTGTTCGGCTTCTTCAGGAAACCATGGCCTTCGTCGGCGAACAGCACGTACCAGGTCTCGTTGCCGTTCGCGCGCAGCTTCTCGACCACCTGGTCGGACTCAAGCTGCGGCACGCGCGGGTCGTTGGCGCCCTGCATCACCAGCATCGGCTTCTTGATGCGATCGACGTTGGTGATCGGCGACACGCGCTGCAGCACGGCGCGCATCTTGGGATCACGCTCGTCGCCATATTCGGCGCGGCGATTGTCGCGGCGATAGGCCTCGGTATTCTCGAGGAAGGTGATCCAGTTGCTGATGCCATAGCGCTCGACGCCGCCGACCAGCCGGTCGGAATAATGCGTCATCACGGCAAGGCTCATGTAGCCGCCATAGGACTGGCCATAAACGGCGACGCGATTGGCATCGAGGTTCGGCTGCTGCCCGATCCAGTCCAGCAGCGCGCCGATGTCCTTCACCGAATCCTCGCGCTTCTCGGCGTTGTCGAGATTGAGGTAGCGCTTGCCATAGCCGTCGCTGCCGCGGACGTTGGGGAGGATCACCGTCGCCTTCAGCACGTCGGCGAAATATTGCGCGCCATAATTCCAGATCGGCCGCGTCTGCGCCTCCGGCCCACCGTGGATATCGATGATCACCGGGGTGCGCGTCCCCGCCGGCACGCCCTTCGGACGATAGACGAACGCCGGCACCGACAGGCCGTCGAACGACTTGAAGCGGATCAGCTCCGGCTCGGCGAGCTGCGCGGGATCGAGATCGCCCAGTTCCGACGTCGTCCAGCGCGTCAGCTCCCCGCCATCGACGTCCCAGCTCCACACGTCCCCGGCCGAGGTGGCGGAGGTCAGGCCGATCGCCAGCTGCTTGCCATCGGGCGAGAATTTCAGCGCCGTCAGCACGCCCTTGGGCAGCGTCGGCTGCGGCAGCGCGCGCCGCGTGATCCGATCCTGCACGACGACGCGCGAGAAACCGTCCTCGTTCACCGCATAGGCCAGCACGCGGCCATCGTCGGTCAGGTCATAGCTTTCGACGTCCCACGTCAGCCCCGGCGTCAGCACCACCTGCGCGCCGGTGGCGAGGTCGATCTCGACCAGCTGGCGCGTGTCGTTGCCGCGGTCGGAGATGGCGATGATCTTCTTGCCGCCCGGCAGATAGCGCGGCGATTCATACACCGCCGCTTCCGCCTTGGGCGCGATACGCCGCGCCTTGCCGGTGGCGAGATCGAGCTCGAACAGCTGGTCCTCGCGGTTGGACAGGCTGCGCACGAAGATCAGCCGCGACTTGTCCGGTGCAATATCCGCCGGGGCCACTGCGCCATCCGCCTGATACAGCGTGCGCGGCGTGCCGCCCGCCTTGGGGTCGACGCCCAGGATCGTATAGGCTGCGCTACCCTTGGTGGCGCGCGCCCAGGCGAGCAGGCTGCCGTCCTTGCTGAACACCGGCGATCCGTTGCGCGTGCCCGCCTGCGTCAGCTGCTGCGCCGTGCCGGTCAGGCCGCGGGTGTACAGCTGGAACCATTCGTCGCCGCCGGTATCACGCGTCATCACGAAGCGGTCGGTGCCCGGGACGACGGTGGCGCTGGCGATCGGCTCCGCACCGAAGGTGACCTGCGTGCGCGTCGCGCCAGGCTTCGCCACATGATGCAACTGCTGCGTCGCGCCAAAGCGGGTGGCGATCAGCATCGAGCCGTCGGGCAGCCAATCCTCGAACTGCGCCGCGCGGCTGTTCTGATAGCGCTGCACCGCCTCGCGCACATCGGCCGGGATTTCCGGCACGCCCGACAGCGTGGCGCTGCCCACCTGCCGCTGGGCGACTGGCTGGGCGCCGGCGGTCTGCTGGCCGATGGTCTGGGCGGACGCGCCGGCGGCGAGCGCGGCGAGCGTGAGCGAGGCAGCGAAGTGCTTGAACATGCGTCCCTGATCGAACAGCAAGTGTCCCAGCGTCAAGCCATCGTGGCGGTCGGGGACGCAGCGGCGCTGCCCCCTGCCGCCACCCGCTCCCCACCGATCCAGGTGCCGCGCGGCCGGAAGTCCGCGCCCAGCCAGGCAAGGTCGGCGCGCATCCCCGGCAGCAACGCGCCGCGATCGCCCAGCCCCAGGAAGGCCGCCGGCGCGCCCGACGCCATCATCGACGCATCCGCCACATCCAGCCCCAGCAGCCGCACCGCATTGCCGACCGCCGTCGCCATGTCGAGCGCCGATCCCGCCAGCGTGCCATCCTCCTCGACGCACACGCCCTGCTCGATGCGGATCGTCTTGCCCTGCAGCACGAAATGATCGGCATCGGTCCCGACCGGCGGCATGGCATCGGTGACCAGCATGAACCGGTCATGCGGCCGTGCGGCAAGCGCGATGCGAAGCGCGGCCGGCGCGACATGCCGCCCGTCGACGATCAGCCCGGCATAGGCCGTCTGGTTCTCGATCGCGGCACCCACCACGCCGGGCTTGCGATGGTGCAGCGGGGACATGGCGTTGAACAGATGCGTGACGCCCGTCACCCCGGCATCGAAGGCGCCGCGCATCGTCGCATAATCGGCGTCGCTATGCCCCGCCGCAACGATCACCCCCGCCGCCACCAGTTCGCGAATATGCGCCGTCGTGGTCATCTCCGGCGCCAGCGTCACCAGCGTGCGCCCATGCGTCAGGCTGGACAGAAGCGCGATCTTCTCCGCGTCCAGCCGGGTGAAATGCGCCGCATCATGCGTGCCGCGCCGGCGCGGGTTGAGGAACGGCCCCTCGATATGGATGCCCAGCACGCCGGGCACGCCGTCCGCGATCGCCTGCTCGGTCGCGCGCATCGCGCGGTCGATCTTGTCGATCGTGTCGGAAATCAGCGTCGGCAGGAAACCGGTCGTCCCGAACCGCGCATGCGCCGCGCCGATGGTGGCGATCGTCGCCACGCTGGGATCGTCGTTGAACAGGACGCCGCCGCCGCCATTCACCTGCGTGTCGATGAACCCGGGCAGCAGCCACCCGCCCCCCAGGTCGACCCGCTCCGCGCCGGCGGCATCGGTGCTGGCATCCGCAACGCGGCCACGTTCGATCAGCAGTCGGTCAACGACACGCCCCTCGCCGAGCACGACCGTGCCGTTCTCGAACAGGATCTTGCTCATCGCGTCTCGGTCACTTTCCTCAAATGCGGCGGCGCGTCGGGGTCGTTCCCGCGCGCGATCGCCAGCGCATTCACCATCCGGTAAAAGCTCTGGATCTGCAGGATCGGCTCCAGCACCGGGTCGCAGGCAAGGGCCGGCAACACGCCCTTCCCCCCGGCATCCGCCAGCAATGTGACCGCGCCGCGCTCGGCGAACAAGGCCGCCGCGTCGCGCACATCGTCGCCGCTCGCATCCGAACTGGCAAAGCCCAGTACCGGAAAGCCGCGCCGGACGATCGCCATCGGCCCGTGCCGCACCTCGGCTGCGGAAAACGCCTCGGCATGCAGCCCGCAGGTTTCCTTGAACTTCAGCGCCGCCTCCAGCGCCACGGCATAGCCATAGCCGCGCCCCAGCACGAACAGGTCGCGCGCGCCGACCAGCGGCGGGATCGCCGCGCCCCAGCGCAGCGCAAAGGCGCGCGACAGCGCATCTGGCAGCGCCGCCAGCCGCTCCTGCAACGCTGCGTCGCCTGCCCATGCTGCTGCCAGCGCGGCCTGCGCGACCAGCGTCGTGATATAGGATTTGGTCGCCGCGACCGATCGCTCCGGCCCGGCGCACAGCGGCAGCACCTCGTCGGCGCACGCCGCCAGCGGCGATTCCTCGTCATTGACCATCGCGACGACCAAGGCGCCACCGGCCTTGTAGGCCGCCGCCGTCGCCAGCAGGTCGGGGCTGCGGCCCGATTGCGAAATCGCCAGGCACAAGGCGCCCCTAGCCTCCAGCGGCGCGCGATACAGCGACGCGATCGACGGCGCGGCGGAGGCGACGGTGATCCCCGTCTTGGTCTCGAACAGATATTTGCCGTACGTCGCCGCATGGTCGGATGATCCGCGCGCGCAGGTAACGATGAACGGCGGCGGGTCGCGCTGCAATCGCGCCGCCAGCCGCGCGATCGTTGCGCTGTTGCGCGCCAGGAAGCGGGCGGCGGCTTCGGGCGCCTCACCCGCCTCGTTGTGCATCAACGTGCCCGCCGGATCGGCCTTGGCCGGCGGGGCGGCGATCGGCACCGGGCGCATGGTGGCAGGTCGGCGCAGCGCGGCGCGCAGCCGCGCCACTTCCTCCCAGTCGGTGGTGCGGGCAAGCTCGCTTTCAAACCCCAGCCGCAGCGCCGGGGCCCAGGCGACACGCGGGCGGGATGCGGCGGCATGAACCGCGCGAACGCCGGTCTCCTCGACCAGCGCGGCGACGTCTGTCGCCCGGATCGTACCGCCCGCCATGATCTCCACCCGGTCGCCCGCCTGCGCGCGCATCCGGCCAATGGTGGCCGCCCCTGCCGCCGCGGTGCGGGCGCCACCGGACGTCAGGATGGTGGCGATGCCAAGCTCGGCGGCGATCTCCACCGCAGCCACCGGGTCGGGCAGCAGGTCGACCGCGCGATGCAGCGTCACGTCCATGCCGACCGCCCGGGCGACCATCTCCTCCAGCAACGCCACGTCCAGCTCGCCGTCGGGGGTCAGCGCGCCGATTACCACGCCGCTCAGGCCCTCGGCACGCGCGACATCGATATCGTGCAGCATCGCGGCACGCTCCGCCGCATCATAGGAAAAATTGCCCTCGCGCGGCCGGATCATCGCGCGCACCGGGACCGGCGATTGTGCGGCTTGCCGCAGCAGGCCGGGGGTCGGTGTCAGCCCGCCCAGCCCCAGCGACGAACATAGCGCGATGCGGTCGGCGCCGCCGGCGATGGCCGCCGCCAGCCCTGACGCATCGTCGACGCGGATTTCGATCAGGACGTTACTCATGCCCTCAGCCTTCCGTCCGCTGCGCCGGAACGCCGCGCAGCGTATGGCGGCGCCACCTGCCCGATAAGCGTCCCCGCCGTAATAGCGGATATGCGCATCCGCAGCGCTGCTTAGGCTTCGGGCGTTCATTCCGCCGAGTTATGACTCCAGGCACCCTCCTCCTGCGCTGCTCCTGTGCCGCCTGCGGGTTGCCTTCCGCGCGAACGCCCGCCTAATCAGTGGCCATGATCGCGCGCGACACCGGACCATGCCGCCATGCGCCGTGATGCACGCGCCCGGCGGGAAGCGCTGCTGGAGGCCGCCGCGGCGTGTTTCGACGCGGACGGCTTCGGTGTCCCGCTGGAGGATATCGCTGCGCGTGCCGGCGTCGGGCGCGGCACCCTGTATCGCAATTTCAAGGATCGGCTCGACCTCGCCTTCGCCATCTTCGAACGGCAGGTGTCCGCGTTCGAGGAACGGTTCGATCCCACCATGCCGATCGCGCAGCTGTTGCCGCTGCTGGTGCGCGACGGGCTGTTCTCCTGGCAGCTGTTCACCCGCCTCCGGCTCGACATGCAGCTGTCGCGCGACAATCTCGCCGCCTTCGCCGCGCTCGGCGACCGGCTGGAACGGCTGTTCGCCACGGCGGTGGAACGCGCCATCGCGGCGGGGGAGCTCAGGCCCGACGTCACCGCCCGCCACCTCGTCACCGCGATGCGGATGATGTCGGGCTTCATCGTCGACAAGCAGGTGAATGACGCGGTGGAGGCGGAAATTGCCGAGGCGCTCGATCTCCTGCTGCGCGGCCTCGCCCCGCGCTAGCGGGGGGATCAGCTACCCGCCGGGCTGCTCCCCGCCTGCCACCGGCGCCCATCCCAGCCCCAGCGCCTTGTTCACCGCGACGAAGCTGTTGGTCAGCTGTGCCTTGGCCTGCGCCACCGCCATCGCTGCGGACAGTCGCTGCCGCTCGACATCGAGCTGGTCGATCAGCGTGCTGGTGCCCGCCTCCACCCGCTGCCGGTTCAGCGCGGCGGCGCGCGATGCCGATTGCTCGGCGCTCGCCAGCCGCGCCAGCTGCCGCCGGGTGGCGGCGAAACGCGACAGGCTGGTCTCCGCATCCTGCAACGCGGCCAGCACGGTCTGGCGGTAATTGGCCTCTGCCTCGTCGCGCTGTGCTTCGGACTGGCGGACGGCGGCGGCGGTGCGCCCGAAATCGAGGAACGACCAGCTGATCTGCGGCGCCAGCAGCGTCGTCAGATTGCCCGGGTCCAGCACATCGCCGGGCGACGTACCACCCATGCCCAGGATCCCCATGAACCGGATCGCGGGATAGCGTTTCGCCTCGTTCACCCCGATCGCGGCGGTGCTGGCGGCAAGTGCTCGTTCGGCGGCACGGATGTCGGGCCGACTGGCGATCAGCGCGGCGGGATCGCCCACCGCCACCTTGGCCGGGGGCAGCGGCACCGGCACCGGCGCGGCCAGCGTTGCATCCAGCGCGCCGGGCGTACGGCCGGTCAGCAACGCCAGCACGTCGCGATATTCGTCCGCCTGCGCGGTGAGCGGGATCGCCTGCGCCTCCGTGCTTTCCAGGTCGGTCTTCAGCCGTTCGACCTGCAGGGCCGACACCGTGCCCGCCGCCAGCCTTTGCTCCATCAGCGCCAGCGACTGGCGCTGGAGTTCGGACGAGCGGGCGTTCAGCGCGATACGCTCCTGCGCATCGCGATAATTGACGTACGCCTGCGCCACCTGCGCGGTCAGGCTGACCTGTGCATCCGCCAGATCGGCGTAACGCTGCCCGACCGCGGCGCGCGATTGTTCGATCCCCCGGCGCACCCCGCCGACCAGATCGGGCTCCCACGAGGCATTCAGGCCAAGGTTGTAGAAATCGAGGCCATTTGACTCCGATCCTGACCCGCCACCGGCCGATCCCCCGCTATTGTCGGCCAGATCGATGCCGGGCAATTGGGCGCGCAGATAGGTGCCATTGGCGCTGATGCTCGGCGCCTGGTTGGCGCGTTGCTGCCGCGCCTGCGCCTGCGCCTGCCGGATCCGCGCCTCTGCCGCAGCGATGCTCGGGCTGTACGCCAGCGCGTCATCGACCAGCCGGTCGAGCGTCGCATCGCCCAGCGTCTCCCACCACCGCGCCACGCCCGGCGACCGCACCGCCGCCTCGTTGCCGCGGACGAACTGCCCCCGCGCCGCGGCATCGGCGCCGACCGCCGGCGGCCCCTTATAGTCCGGCCCGACCGTGCAGGCGCCGAGCAGCAGGAGGCAGAGCAAAGCAGATGAGCGCATCAGTGCATCGCCGCTGGCGCGGCGTCCTTGGGCAGGGGACGAAGGAACAGGACCAGCGGCAGCACGATCAACGTGCCCACCGCCATGATCCAGAAGATATCGTTATAGGCGATGACCAGCGCCTGCGCCTGAACCTGCTGCGCGATCATGCCGAGTGCTGCGGGGGTGCTGCCGAGCGACTGGCTGAGCCCGCCGACATAATCCTGCACCATCGGCGAATTGGCGTTCAGCGTTTCTTCCATCCGGCGCGAGTGCAGCCACAGCCGCTGCTCCTGCAGGATCGAGATGCCGGCCAGCGCGAAACTGCCGCCCAGGTTGCGCACCGCGTTGAACAATCCCGATGCATCGCCGGCGTCGGCCGCGGGCACGGATCGCACCACTGCCTGGCTCAGGAACAACATGCCCAGTATCTGCCCCACGCCGCGCATCAGCTGCGACACGGTGAAGTCGCCGCCGCTCGTCTCGGTGGTGAGGCCGGAGTCGAGAAAGGCAGATCCCGCCATGATCAGCAGTCCCGCGCCCACCGCCAGCCGGATATCGACGCTGCGCAGCAGGAACGGCACGATCGCCATCATGACCAGGCTGGGCAGGCCCGACAGCAGCACGACCTTCCCCGATTGCAGGGCATTGTAATCTGCCAGTGCAGCGAGGAACTGCGGGATGACGTAGGATGTGCCGTACAGCACCATGCCGAGCACCAGTCCCATCAACGCGACCGAGCCGAACTGACGGTCGAGCAGCAGGCTGAGCTTGATGATCGGCCGGGTTGCCGTGCGCTGCCCGATGAACAGCAGCACGAAGCCGACCAATGATATCAAAGCCATCAGCCGGATCAGGCCGGAATCGAACCATTGTTCGCGCTGCCCGTCTTCCAGGAAGACGGTGAGGCCGCCCAGCCCGAGGGTGAGGCCCGCAATGCCCAGCCAGTCGGCATTGCCCAGCTCGGTCATGTCTGCCTTTTCATGCTTCAGCCCGACGAGCAGCATGGTCACCAGCACGGCGCAGATCGGCACGTTGATGAAGAAGGCATAGTGCCAGCTGATATTCTCGGTCAGCCACCCGCCGACCAGCGGACCCACCACCGGGCCGAGGATCGCGGTCACCCCGAACAAGGCGATGCCGATCGGCTGCTGGCGCGGCGGCAGGCGCTGCGCGATGATCGTCTGCGCCGTCGGGATCATCGCGCCGCCAGTGAAGCCCTGCCCCACCCGCCCGATGATCATCATCGTCAGCGTCGTGGCAGTACCGCATACGACCGAAAACAGCGTGAACAGCCCCGCCGCGGTCAATAGGAACGTGCGAAGCCCCAGCAGCCGCTGTAGCCATGCTGCCATCGGGATGACGACGATCTCCGCCACGAGATAGGCGGTGGCGACCCATGTCCCTTCGGTGCCGCTGGCGCCGATCTCGCCCTGGATGACGGGCAGCGCGGAATTGACGATGGAGATATCGAGCGTCGCCATCAGCGCGCCCAACGTGCCGGCCGCCACCGCCACCCACGCCGACATATCGGCGCGTTCAGGTGGCGCCGCCGCTGGCGAGATCGCCGCGCTCGCCATGCTCAGCGGCTCCGTTCCGACAGCCGCTTCTGCTCCGACCGGATCTGATCCAACTGTCCCTTGGCGCTGCGCGTGTCGACCGTCACCGTCACCGACAGGCCCGGCACCAGCAGGCGACGCGCGGCGGGGCTCGCCTCAAGCGCGATCCGCACCGGCACCCGCTGCACGATCTTGGTGAAATTGCCGGTCGCATTTTGCGGCGGCAGCAAGGAGAATTGCGCGCCCGTTCCTGGCGACAGGCTGGCGACGCGTCCGGGCAGCTCAGTACCGTCAAGGGCGTCAACCTTGATCGTCGCCGGCTGGCCCGGACGCATCAGGGCGAGCTGCGTTTCCTTGAAATTGGCGGTCACATAAATCTGGCGCAGCGGCACCACCGACATCAATCGCGTCCCGGCCGTGGCGAACTGGCCGACCGTCGCGGTCTTGTCGCCGATGCGACCTGCCACGGGCGACCGGATGACCGTCGACGACACGTCCACGTTCGCCGCCGCCAATTGTGCCGCGGCACCCTGCCGCTGGGCGCGGGACTGGCCGATCTGCGCCTCCAGTGTCGCGACCTGGCGCTGCTGCGCGGCAAGCGCCGCGGCCTGCGCGCGTGCATTCGCCGCCGACTGATCGGCCGCAGCGCGCAGCTGGGCGAGTTGCTGCCGGCTCTCGGCGCCCGACTCGGCGAGCGGCGTATAGCGGCGCACCTCGTCCGCATCGTAGCGTGCCTTGGCCTGCGCCGCGGCGAACTGGGCCTGCGCCTGCTCAATCGCCGCGCGCTGCTGCGCAATCTGGGCACGGCTGGCGTTGGCACTCGCCTCCGCCTGCGCGATCTGCGCTTCGGCTTGCGCCGCCTGCGCGCGGTAGGATCGCGGATCGATCCGGACGAGCGGCTGCCTCGCAGTCACGTCCTGATTGTCGGCAACGAGCACCTCGGCGACATAGCCGCTCACCTTGGGCGCGATGGTGACCAGATCGGCCCGGATGTAGGCGTCGTTGGTCTCCTGCATGAATTTGCCGCTGGTCTGATACCGCACCAGCCACAGCGCGCCGCCGAGTATCGCTGCCAACAGCACTAGAAGAAGAATCAGGCGGGCGCGTCCGCTGAGGCGACGGCGCGGCGTTGTCTCACCCTGTGCCTCCGGCGTCTCGATGATCGACGTGTCGCCGGCGGTCTGATGTGGTTGGTCGCTCATGAGGCCTTTTTATGCTGCCGATGCCGCGGCGCTATAAGCGGACATTCTGTCCGCTATCAACCCGCCACGCGGCAACATCACCCAACATGGTTTGCTCGCCACGGTCAGTTGTTCCCCAGTCGCCATGACCCGTGCGACCGTAAGCGCGATAGACGCGTTCTTTGGGCAGCTCCCTCGATCAAGCAGGTTTTCGTGGTTCGTACCTTCCGGCAAATTCTTCTGCTGCTGCTGATTGTCGCGGGGGCCCCGGCCGTCGCACCCGCGCAGGAAACCGCCCCATCGAACAGCACCGCGCCTGCAGTAACGGCCGATCCTTTCGGTCGTGAAACACCGCGCGCCGCGGTCACTGGCCTGATCGAGGCGCTGGCCAAACGCGATTACGCGCGGGCGGCCAATTATTTCGACCTGCCGGTGCAGCAGGATCCGCGCGTTCTGGACGGCGCGTCGGAGCTTGCGCGTCGTCTGCAGCGGCTGCTCGATAGCGGCGGGTCGCTGACGCCCTTTGCCGGCCTGTCCAACGAACCCGGCGGCAGGATCGACGACAATCTGCCGGTCGACCGCGAACTGGTCGGCGACTTGCGGATCGGTGAGGGCGAGGCGCCGATCTTCCTGGTCCAGCGCGAGGTCGACGGTCGGCGTGTCTGGCAAATCTCACACGACACGATCCGCCGGTTGATGACGGTCCCGGCCGCGCAGGTCGTGCCGCCGCAGCCGACCGCCGTGCCAAGCGTCACCGTGGCGGGTGCGCCGGCGGAGGATTGGGGGCTGCTGGTCGGCATCGCGGCGCTCAGCTTTGTTGTTCTTCGGTTGCTCGCCACGCTGGCGCTGACGCTGATGCGGCGCGGCATTACCGATCCTGATTCCAGTGGCGTGTACCGTTTCTTCCACGCCGCGCTGCCGCCCTTGAGCCTGTTCATCGCGGTCATCGCCTTTTACGGCTGGGCGGAGCGGCTGGAGGTGGCGATCGTCGCCCGGCAGACGCTGCTTCGCTACGCCGGCGGAGTCGCGGCGATTGCCCTGGTGTGGTTCGGCCTGCGACTGGTCGACGCAATCGCCGACGTCACGATCGCGCGCATGACGCGGCGCGCACGACGCCAGGCGGTGTCCGTCGTCACCTTGCTGCGCCGTGCGGCCAAGATCCTGCTGCTGGTGTTCAGCATCGTCGCGGTGCTCGACACGTTCGGGATCGATGTGACGACGGGCATCGCTGCTTTGGGTATCGGCGGTATCGCGCTTGCGCTCGGCGCGCAGAAGACGGTCGAGAATCTTGTGGGCAGCGTCACGGTCATCGCGGATCGCCCGGTGCAGGTCGGTGATTTCTGCCGCGTCGGCGACGTCGTCGGAACCGTTGAGGACGTGGGGATCCGTTCGACCCGCATCCGCACCAACGATCGAACGATCGTCACCATCCCCAACGGCGATTTCTCGTCCCGCCAGATCGAGAATTTTGCCAAGCGCGACCGCTTCCTGTTCAATCCGGTGATCCGGCTCGATTACGACACGCCGCCCGACAAGATCCGCGCCGCCGTCGACCTGATCGAGCGGGCGCTGAAAGGCCACGACAAGGTGCTGCAGGACGGCCCACGCGCCCGGTTCACCAATTTCGGCGAGAACGCGCTGGAGGTGGAGATCTTCGCCTATATCGCGGTCAGCGACTTTGGCGAGAGCACCGTCATCCGGCAGGACCTTTTGCTGTCGATCTATGAGGGGCTGAACGATGCCTCTATCCGACTGGCGGTACCCGCGCGGCGGCTGTTTTTCGCCAATGATGATCGCGCAGAGGCCAGCGATGATGCCGGCGAGGCACCATCAGGCGATCTCGACCGTTCTTCATCATCTTCTACTCGGAATGGGGTGACCTGATGAAAGCAGCGGACGTCTTCACCACGCTGGATATCGAGCTGAAACCCGATCCCTCCCGCACCGTGATCCGCCCGTTCAGCTTCGACTATCCCGACGACATGGCGGACGGGCGCCCCGCGCGCATGAAACAGGTTGCGCAGCGGCTGCTGTCGCTGCCGCCAGCACTGCGCGCCCGGATGCGCATGCTGCTGGCCGTGCCGATGCACGAACGCCATCGCAACGCCGACGAAACCTTCCTGCGCCGCTATGACGAGGTTGCCGCCTCCCTTGACCTCAACGGTACCATCGACAGCACGGACCGACTTCTGATCGGAGCATATTTCAGCCAGGAATATGCCTTCGAATCCGCCGCATTGTTCAATCCCAGCATCATCCGAGTCCCCGACGCCAGCCCCGATGATGAGGCGATGCCCTTCCTCCTGTCGCTGCGCGGGATCGGCGAAGGTCATATCTCCTCCGTGACGTTCCGAACCGGCGCCTGGGACGGCAGCGACCGCATCGAGGTCAATCCGGCCAGCCAACACGGCATCCCGCCCCGCATCGATCATGAGCATGATGGCTGGACGCGTCTGTTGTGCAGCGACAGCGACGACGTGTCCGAGACCGTGCTGTTCCCGGTGCTGCCGAGCCAGCGTTCCGGGATCGAGGATCTCCGAATGGTGAACTTCACCGATGATGATGGTGCCCGAAGCGTCATCGGCACCTATACCGCTTATGACGGCATGCACGCCCGCGCCGAGTTGCTGCGCGGGGTTGACCTGCGCACGGTGGAGATGCGCGCGCTGACCGGCCGCTTGGCCCCATACAAGGGAATGGCGCTGTTCCCGCGGCGGATCGATGGCAAGTTCGTCATGCTGGGTCGCCAGGACAATGAGAATATCTGGTTGCTGCGCTCTGACCGGCTCGACCATTGGGACGAGGGGCAGCAGATCATGGGACCGAAATACCCGTGGGAGTTCGTCCAGATGGGGAATTGCGGCTCCCCGATCGAGATTGACGAGGGCTGGCTGGTATTCACCCATGGCGTCGGGCTGGTGCGCGGCTACAGCATTGGCGCGTGCCTGCTGGACAAGGCGGATCCATCGCGGGTGCTGCTGCGCACGGCATCGCCGCTGCTGTTCCCGAGCGCGGAGCAGCGCGGTGGCTATGTGCCCAACATCACCTATAGCTGCGGCGCGCTGCTCCACAAACGGCGCATCCTGCTGCCCTACGCGATCGGTGACGAATATAGCGCCTTCGCCATCGGCAACGTCGACGACCTGCTATCGGTTATGGTCAAGGCCTGACGCGCGATCAGAGGTTGGTCGGCACCGCTGCGGTGGATTCCCGCACCACGAGCCGCGCCGACACCTCCACCGGCGCACGGTCGCGGGCGTCCGCGGCGGTGGTGATCAGCAATTCGGCGGCACGCGCCGTCACCTCGGCGATCGGCTGCGCGATGGCGGTGAGCGGCGGATGATGGAAGCGGACGACGGGCGTGTCGTCGAAGCTGACCACGGACAGGTCGCGCGGTACATCCATGCCGCAGTCGCGCGCCTCCGCAATCGCGGCGAGCGCCATCTGATCGTTACTCGCGACGATGGCCGTGGCGCCGGTCTCGATCAGTTGCTTCGCCGCCGCGATGCCGGAGGCATAGCTGAAATCGCCGTTCGCCAGCAGGCCATCGGCGGAAAGCCCCGCCGTCTCCATCGTCCAGCGCCAGCCCTCGACCCGCCAATGGCTTAGCTCATAGTCGGTGGGTCCCGCGATGAAGCCGATACGCCGATGCCCCAGCCCGACGAGGTGCATCGTCGCATCGCGCGCCGCCACCTCGTCACCCATCGTCAGCCGGAACCCGCCCCCGTCACGCAGCGACCCGATACGCGCAAAGGCGATCCCCGCCTTTTCCAGCAGGTCGGTGATCATCGGGTTGTGCGAATGGGGCGGTGTCAGGATCACGCCATCGGGTTGCAGCGCGGCGAGCGCGGCCGACAACTCCCGCTCGATATGGTCGCTGTGCGTGTCGACCAGCTCAAAGATCATGCGATAGCCATGCTGCGCGCAGGTCAGCATCCCGCCGAGCAGCATCTGGTCGATCCAGTCCGACCCCTCGCGCTTGCGCCAGTCCGCAATCGTGCGATCGCGATCGTTCAGCGCCAGCAGAAGATAGGATCGCGAACCGCCCATCCGCTGCGCCGCGATTGACGGCACATAACCAAGTGCCGCGATCGATTCCTGCACGCGTTGCATCATCTCGGGCCGCACATTGGGCTCCTTGTTGATGACACGGCTGACCGTCTGCAACGACACACCCGCATGGGCGGCGACATGCTTGATGGTGACCGACTGCCGGCGACGCCCCATGACGATCCTCAGGCTGCGGTCTGGCGCACGCCGGCGCAATAGCGGGCGACATAATCCGCATGGGCCGGCAAGCCGGCGACCGTGCGCGTCACCTGGTCACGCAGCGTCTGAAGCAGCCGCGCCAGTTCCTCGTCCGTCAGCTTGTCGGTGATCGGGTGCCAGGCATGCGGCTCGATCCCCTGCCCCAGCAGCACCTGCAGCCAGCTATGCTCCGCGAACAATTCCTCGTTGCGGCGGAACACACGCGCCGTGTCGCGGAACAACTCGATCTTCTGTTCGAGACTGTCGGGGATCGGCAGCGCGGCGCATTGCCGCCAGAACGCGCTGCCGCGCCGGTCGGTGGCCTTGTAATGCAGGATCAGGAAGTCGCGGACCTGCACCATGTCGGCGTGCTGCTGATCATTGAACTCGACGATGTCGCGCGGGCTGATCGGTCCGGCTGCCGGCATCAACCGGATCAACCGCAGGACGGCGCGCTGGATCAGGTGGATGCTGGTGGATTCCAGCGGCTCCATGAACCCGCCCGACAGGCCGACCGCAACGCAATTGCGATGCCATTGGCGACGCCGCACCCCTGTGGTGAAGCGCAGGTGATTGGGCTGCGTCAGCACCTCACCCTCGACGTTGCCGAGCAGCCGTTCCAGCGCGTCTTCGCGTGACAGATAGCGACTGCACCACACGATGCCGTTTCCGACCCGGTGCTGCAGCGGGATGCGCCACTGCCATCCGGCATCATGGGCCATGGCGCGGGTGTAGGGCGCCGCCGGCCCCACGCTCGCCGTTTGCACCGCGATCGCGGAATCGCACGGCAGCCAATGGGTCCAGTCATCGAAGCCGGCGTGCAGCGCGCCCTCGATCAGCAGGGCGCGAAATCCTGTGCAGTCCAGAAACAGGTCGCCGGCGATCGCGGTGCCATCTTCCAGCACCAGCGCCGCGATGTCTCCGCTGTCGCCATTCAGCTGTACCGTGGCGATCTTGCCCTCGATCCGCGCCGCCCCGTCGCGCTCCGCCATCCCCCGCAGGAACTTCGCATAGAGGCCAGAATCGAGCTGGTAGGCATAGTTCAGGCGATCGTCAGGCAGATGCGCGAACTTCCCCGCAAGCGCCGCCTGGAGCTCAACCGAATAATCGCCAAATGGCGCCTGATGCCCCTTGGCGCGCCCAGCGAGCCAGAAATGCTGAAATCCCGCTGCCCAATGATCCTTGCCAGTCAGGCCAAAGGCGTGAACGTAGCGATCGGTGCCGTTGCGCCAGCCATCGAACACGATGCCCAGTTTGAAGGTGGCATTGGTCGCCGCCATGAACTCGGCTTCGTTGATGCCGAGCAAGCGATTGAAGCCGACGATCGGCGGGATCGTGCTTTCGCCGACGCCGATCGTTCCGATCGCCTCGGATTCGACCAACGTCACTTGCGCCGCGCGGCCCATGGTGCGCGCGATCGCCGCCGCGGCCATCCAGCCGGCGGTGCCTCCGCCCGCAATGACGATCCGGCGCGGCGTCACTTGCTGAGCTGCCGCAACAGGAAGCCGCGGATCCGCCCGGCCGTTTCAGGATCAAGCGGGCCGAGCACGCTTTGTGCCTGCGCCGGGATGTGCGCACGCGGAAGATCGGGGTCACCGAACACGTAATAATCGAACATGTCGCGCCAATACGCCCGTTCGTCCGCCGGCAACTCGCGAATGGACATGATCGCGTGGTTCAGCGCGTCCTGCGGTTGCCCCAACCAGCGCGGCGTTTCCCGCCACCAATAATTTACCAGCACATTGAAGGGGTCGAGGCCCTCCACGTGATGCCACCAGAGCGACGGTATGTAGAGCGCGTCGCCCGGCTCCAGCACCACGGTCTGCGCCGCTTCCGCCGCCTGCGCGAAACGCGGATGCGCGGCGAGGTCGGGATTGTGGAAATCGACCATGCTGACCGCGCGGCCGGCCGGCGTGTTGTCGATCGGTCCCAGATACAAATTGCGGAACTGCTCACGCGAAAACAGCGTGAAGCGCCGCCGTCCCACTGCCACGCACGCCAGATTGTGCGGAAAATCGTTATGCGCGGCGATTCGCGTTCTGGTGCCGATCCAGATGCTCTTCAGAAGATCGCGATCACCGAGCGCGATCGGATTGTCGCTGGTCAGGCCAGAGAAGAACGCCTCCATGTCGATCGACGCAAGGTAGATCGGTGGGGCGTCCCGCTGGTCCTCGACGCTGGCGATGTGGCGGAAGATGTCGTGCAGCTTGCCGCGTCCGACGCGGAAGTTCATCGCCATCGTGTCGTCGTAGAACAGCCGCCCTCCGCTGCCCGGCTGGCCCACGGACACGGTGAAGGCGACGTCCTTGGCGCGTGCCGCGATATAGTCGCGCGCGGCCTGTGCGGATTGCTGACCCGCCTGCACCAGCGGCCAGTCACGTACCAGGCCGCGCACGACGAAGGGGGCGGTGGCATCGCGCAATGCCGCGTCTAGCGCGGCAGCATCGGCAACCGAGCGCTCGGGCACCGCTGCCATTTGCGCAAAGATGCCGGGCGATGCGGCCGGGTCAGCCATGGCCGTCGCGCTTGTTCTTGCGCGCGACGAGCGCCCGCAGGTTGCCGAGCGAGGCGAGGGCCATGAAGATCGGCATCAGATGGCCCTCTCCATGAAGCTCGCCCAGCGCCACGCCGTCAAGCGCGCGCAGCCGTCCCTCGTCGATCACGTGAAAGCCGACCAGCCGGTGCGTCGAACCATCGTTCAGCGTCACTTCAAGGGTCAGCGGCTCGAGAAGATCATGCCGGCGAAGCGCGGCGAAAAATGCCGCCGACTCCTCAAAACCGGCATGCAGCGCGCCCAGCCGGTCGGCGATCGTTTCGAGAAATGGCGTTGGCGTACCTTCCGGCTCGAACACGCGCACGCCCTCTTCGCCAGCAATGCGCGGGCTGCCGAGGTCGATATGGACCTGTCGCGCTCCTGACGCGTCGGGGCCGCCGATCAGGAATGGCTGCACATCCAGCGCGAGCGGCACGTAATCGGCGTCCCAGCGCGCCCCCTCCAGGAACAGATTCTCTCCGGTCTCAAAGCCGAAGATTGCGTGCGCGGTGAAATCGTCACGCTCCGCATTCAGCCGGAAGAGAATTGGGTAATGCTGCTGCGCATTGCGGAACTCCGCCGGCATGACGACGCTGGTCATCACGCCATCACCCAGTGCTATGTCGCGATCGATACGGATGCGCAGGTCGCGATGGGCCTCAGGGGTCAGAATGGCGTGATGGGCGTTCATGCGATGATCTCGTTCTGCCGATCTGCGCGCAGGGCGTCGAGATAGGCACGATTGGTGGGAAGGCTGGCCGCAAGCGCGCGCGCGCGCTGCGCCGCCTGCCGGAGTGCGGCGCTCGCGGCGGGCACGCCGTCGATCCGCATGGGACCGGGCGGGGGCGGCGCCATGCCCATGCCGTACAGCACATATTGATAGCTGGCCGCGGGAAACACCTCGTCCACCATGCCAAGGTCGTGCCCGCTGGGTGGTTGCTCACGCCAGATAGCCAGCAGGCCGGCAAGGCTATGCGGGATCGACGAGCGATCGCGATTGTCACGCCAATAGGGCTGGCCGCGGTCGCTGAGCACGTAGTGAAGTTTCAGGAAGTCGACGATGCGGTCCCAGCGATAGCGGAACAGTGCGTTGAACCGGTCGGCATGCGCATCCATGCTCGCGCGGGTTGCGGGAAAGTTCGCCACAAGCGCATCCAGCGCCAGTTCGATCGTCACGATCGCCGACGCCTCCAGCGGTTCCAGAAAGCCGCTCGACAGGCCGATGGCGAGGCAATTGCGCTCCCAGAACCGCGTGCGATGTCCCGAACGGAACGTCAGCTTTCGCGGGGCAAGTGCGTCCAGATTGGCAGCGGGCGTGGTCCGCCCGAGATACGCGCGCAAGATTCCCTCTGCCGCGTCATCGGTGAGGTGCGCCGACGAATAGACGCATCCGACGCCACGCCGCGTCGGCAGGCCGATGTCCCAGATCCAGCCTGCCTCATGCGCGGTGGCATTGGTGGTTGACGCAATGGCACTTCCCGCCGCCACCGGCACCTGCACGGCCAAGGCGCGGTCGTTGAATAGTTCGTGGCCACGGTCGATGAAGGGCACGCCGAGCGCGCCGCCAATCAACAGCGCAGCATGACCGGTGCAATCGATAAACAGATCGCCCTCCATCGCGCCATGATCGCGGCAGCGAACGGCGGCGATGTCCCCGTCGTGGCGGCGGTCGACCGACAGTACATGATCGCGGACATGGCGCACGCCAAGCCGCTGGGTCGCATGGCGACGAAGCAGCGCAGCCAGCTTCACCGCGTCGAGATGATAGGCGTAGTTCAGCGCACCGGCATAGTCCGGCATTGCCCGCTGCCTTGGTGCGAGATCCAGTGCGCAGGCCCGCGCCTGCGGCGTGACGGCCGCCGCAAAGCCTGGCTCTCCGCCAGCCTGCCACGCGGCAACGAGCGCGCGCGGATCGGCCGCGACCGGGGCTGAAAAGGGGTGAAGGTAGGAATCATCCGGCGCCCCATTGCGCCAGCTGTCAAAGCGTGAGCCTTGCTTGAACGAAGCGTCGCAGGCGAGCAGAAATTCCGCCTCGCTGATCCCGATGCGGGCGAGCGTACGGCGGATTGTCGGCCAGGTCCCCTCCCCGACACCGATCGTCGGCACGTCAGGGGATTCGATCAGCGTGACCTGCACGGGAGGTTGCGCAGTAGGATCGGCGCACGCCGCGATCGTGGCGGCCGCGAGCCATCCGGCGGTGCCCCCGCCGACGATCACGATGTTGGCGACCTGCCGTTTCACGCCCACGCTCACCTCTGTCGGCGCACCAACGCCCCGTTTCACCCATAAGAGCCGCCCGTCCATCGCGGAAGGGCGGCTCTCCGGGCGTCCGATCAGAAGTTGAAGCGGACGCCTGCGCTGTAGCGGGCAAAGCCCGGCTGCGAGAAGGTGACCATCCGGTCCGATCGACGATGCCCACGGCGCGCTTCGCCGGTCAGGTTGATCGCCTCCCCGAACACGGTGAGTCCAGGGATGAACTCATAGGCGACGCTCGCGTCCAGCTGGCCGTAGGATTCGACATAGGTCGGATCGAAGCCGTTGCTGCTGTTCAGGAACGACGCGCGCCAGTTGTACGCAGCACGTGCCTGCAGCCCGAATTTGTCAAAGAACAGCACGGCGTTCGCACTGTCGCTCAGACCCACGAGCGCGAACTGGCTGGTGTTCGGGTTCAGCGCGTTGTTGAACTTCGCGTCGCCGTTCACGATCGTGTAGTTCAGGATCGTGCCGAAGCCAGTGTCCCAGAACCGGTGCTGTATCGCGAATTCCCAGCCGTTGATATTGGCGGTCTGGTCGCTGTTGAACGGCTGGTTGATCTGGAAGTTGAACAGATTGTCCTCGGGCAGGCCGAAGATGTTGCCGTTCAGATAGGTCACCCCGCCTGCTTCAACCTGGCCGGTGACCTGCGAGGATCCCGGGAAGTTGCGCAGAATGTAGTCGCGGATCTGGATCGCGTCGGTCGTGCCGCCCAGAGCCGCCTGTGCGGCGCGGTACCGCGGGCCGTCAGCAGGGTTGCGCAGGCCGAACGCCGACTGGTCGATCTGCGTGGTCCCGATGAAGTTCTGCACGTCCTTGTTGAAGAAGCCGACCGAGATGTAGCTTTCGCGGTTGTAATACCACTCGGCCGACACATCGATATTCTTCGACTTGAACGGGATCAGGTTCGGGTTGCCATTGGTGCCGGTGCCGCCGCCGATGCGCGGGTTCGACGCCAGTTCAAGCCCGCCCTGCAGCACGCCATAGTCGGGGCGCGTGATGGTGTGGCTGTACGACGCACGCAGCTTCACGTTGCGGATCGGCTCCATGTCGAAGTCGATCGCTGGCAACCAGTTCTGGTAGCTGCCCTTGGACGTGATGAACGAGCGCTCCGGCGCATAGACCAGCGCGAATTCGTTCGCTGCCGTCCAGCGGGTTCCCGTCGGCACCTGTACCAGCGCGTTGGAGGTAACGGTGGTCTGGTCGTAGCGGACACCAGCGATGATGTGCGCCGCGCCGGCCAGCAGGTCGAAGCTCGAGTTCACTTGGACATAAGGCGAAATCGTCTTTTCGCGCAGGCGACGGTCGGTGGTGAAGTCGGCAAGGCAGGTACCCGGCTGGGCCGTACCAACCTGCGGCGCACCACAGATGTTGTACTGGCCACGCAGCAGCTCTGCCATGCGTTCGAAGTTGAAGCCCAGGATTTGCTGCGGCAGCGCCGCGTCGCCGGCGCCCGGCACGCCGCGGAACTTGTCCGGCAGGCTGATCAGGCTGAACAGATCGTCCGGCGTCGCTGCCGCACCGAAGCTGGCGCCGCGCGGGTCGATGCCGCCCCAGGTGTCGTTCTGGATGAAGCCATAGGCCGACCGCACTTCGTTATCGATGTACGAGAAGCCGAAGTCGATCGAGTCGAGGAACGCGCCCTCATGCTCGTACCGGCCCTTCAGCTGGAACTGGTTGATCTCGTCACGGAAATACGCGTTGCGGAACGAATTGCCGGTCGGCGTGACCAAAGATGCGTTCAGCGGGTCGATGCCGGGCTGCATCGAATAGGAAATGATCGGCAGCGCGTTGCGGAAATCGATCGTCTGGCGCGCCACACCGAACACGGCGCTGCCAATGTTGGTGCTGGTGCCATAATCGTTCGTCGGGCGCGATTCCGCGGTCGAGTGATGCGCGTCGAACGACACGGTGACGCCACCCGGCGCTTCCCAGTTCAGGTTGAAGCCGAGCGACTTGTTCTCGCTGACATTGGCGCTCAGCGCGCCGCTGTACGACAGGTCCTTACCCGGGCCGAAAGCCTCGCTGTAGAACACCGGACCGGCGACCGGGCCGTCGGTCCACTCGCTCGACACGTCGCCGAAGTTGAACCACACGCCAACGCTGTTGGAGCGCACTTCAACCTTGTTGCGCGAATAGGTGAAGTCGGCCGTCGCGGTCAGCGTGTCGGTCGGCTTGATCTGCAAGACGGCCTGGCCGTTGATACGCTCACGGTCGATGTCGCGGACGTTGTACGATGCTTCCTGGGGAATCTCGTAGACGTCATTGCCGGAGGGGCGGTTCACCTGCGCCGGATTACGCGGCAGCGAGCCCCAGTCGTCCTGCGAGCCGAGGAAGCCGTCGCGGAAGCCGACGAACGCCTCGTTCGCGCTCGCCTTGCGGCGCTGGTACACGCCGTTGACCATGATGCCGATGCGATCGTCAGCGAAGGTGGTGGAGAAGATGCCGGAAACTTCCGGCAGGATCTGGTTCTTGCCGTTCTGCGAGGAGTCTAGAACGCCGCGCGCGGCAATGCTGCCACGCATGCCCGGCTTGTCGAGTGGGCGCGGGGTGCGGATGTTGATCGACGAACCGATGCCGCCCGACGGAACAGCCGCGCGGCCGGTCTTGTACACCTCGACGCCAGCGATGCCCTCGGAGGCGAGGTTCGCAAAGTCGAACGAACGCGAGGCCGGCGCGCTGGCACCATCGCCCAGCGTCGACGTCGGCATCTGACGGCCGTTCAGCGTGACGAGATTATATTCCGGGCCGAAGCCACGGACGGTGACGAACGAACCTTCACCGTTCGACCGATCGATCGACACGCCGGTGATGCGCTGAAGCGACTCGGCGAGGTTGGTGTCCGGGAACTTGCCGATGTCCTCGGCCGAGATCGCATCAACGACGCCCTGTGCGTCGCGCTTGATGTCGATCGCCTGGCGCAGCGAGGCACGGATGCCGGTGACGACGATATCGTCCTCGCCCTGCGTCGGCTCGGAAGCCGTGGCGGGCGTTTCGGCAGGGCCGGTGCTGCCGACCGTTGCTGCCGCGTCCTGCGCCCAGGCCATGCCCGGGGCGGTCGCCAGTGCCGCAACCGATGCGCCAATCACCAGGCGCGAAAGCGAGCGAGCCGCAAAGCTCCCCATCAGAAAGTCCTCCCCTGTACCCTGCGTACGTCGAACGGTCCGCAAAATGCGGACTGTGAACGTTCACTTCTACCGCGCTCCATGCGGTGTCAAGAAGTCGCGGCCGAAACTTGTGAACGTTCCCAAATTGTGTTGTTGGCGTGCCACAATGGGCCTTTCCGGACAGCATCAGGGGGATATCGACATGTTCAGGAACAAGCGTACTTGGCTCGGCGCCTCCGCTATCGCGATGCTGGCTCTTCAGCCGCTTGCCGCGCAGAGCGGAACGCCCAGGGCGGGCAGTGCGCGATCCACGAGCACTGCCGATGCGCGGCAGCGAGCGCAGTCGATCGTTGATCGCATGACGCTCGATGAGAAGATCCAGCTGCTGCACAGCCTGTTCCCGCCGATGGCCGCGGGCAAGACCACCAACGAACTGATCCCGTCAGCCGGCCATATCGATGGCATTCCGCGCCTCGGCGTGCCGCTGGTTCGTGAAAGCGATGCGTCGCTCGGCGTCGCCAATCAGGTCGAACAGCGCAAGGGCGATGTCGCCACCGCCCTTCCCTCCGCACTCGCCACCGCCGCCAGCTTTTCAACCGATATTGCGCGGGCGGGCGGCGCGATGATCGGCGCCGAGGCGCGGGCGAAGCGGTTCAACGTCCTTCTCGCCGGTGGCGTCAATTTGACGCGCGATCCGTGGAACGGCCGGAACTTCGAATATCTCGGTGAGGACCCCCTCGTGTCGGGCCTGCTGGGCGGCGCGCATATTGCTGGCGTCCAGTCGAACAAGATCGTGTCGACGGTGAAGCATTTCGCGCTCAACTCGCAGGAAACCGGGCGCATGATCCTCGACGCGCGGATCGCGGAGGCCCCGCTGCGCATGAGCGACCTCCTCGCCTTCCAGATCGCCATCGAACAGGGCAAGCCGGGCTCCGTCATGTGCGCCTATAACAAGGTCAATGGCGACTGGGCGTGCGAGAACGACTTCCTGCTCAACAAGGTGCTGAAGCAGGACTGGGGCTATCGTGGCTGGGTGATGAGCGACTGGGGCGGCGTACACTCGACCGTGAAGGCGGCCAACGCCGGCCTCGACCAGCAATCGGGCCAGGAACTCGACAAGGCGATCTTCTTCGGGGAGCCGCTGAAGGAAGCGGTGCAGGAGAACGCCGTGTCGCAGGCGCGCGTCGACGACATGGTCGTCCGGTACCTGACCGGCCTGATCGAAACCGGCACCTATGATGCACCGATGCCTGCGACCGCACAGACGCCGCCGTACAGCCGCAACGCGGACGTGGCGCAGCGCACTGCCGAGGCGGGGATCGTCCTGCTGAAGAACGACCGCGACGTCCTGCCGATTGCCCGGACTGCGAAGAAAATCGTCGTCATCGGCGGGGCGGCTGATCTCGGCGTCCTGTCGGGCGGGGGGTCCAGTCAGGTGCGCTCCGTCGGCGGTGCACCGATCGAAATCCCGCTATCCGAAGGACCTGCTTCGTCGTTCGTCCGCATCACCTACCATGCGTCCTCACCGCTGGCGGCACTGCGCAAGGCGCTGCCGGGGGCGCAGATCTCGTTCCTCGACGGCCGTAACCACAATGCCAACATTGCTGCGGCAAAGCAGGCCGACCTCGCCATCGTGTTCGCCACCCAATGGACAACCGAGGCGGAGGACGTGCCCAACATCAAGCTGCCCGACAATCAGGACGCGCTGATCGCCACCGTTGCCGACGCGAACCCGAACACGGTGGTGGTGCTCGAAACAGGCGGCCCGGTGCTGATGCCGTGGATCGACAAGGTGCCCGCCGTCGTCGAGGCCTGGTACCCGGGCCAGCGCGGCGGCGAGGCGATTGCTGCCATCCTGACGGGAGCCGTTAACCCGTCCGGGCGCCTGCCCATCACCTTCCCGGCCTCGATCGGCCAGCCGCCGCGGCCCGCGCCGGTGGGCCTCGACATGTTCAATGCGGCGGAGCTTGCCGCCGCGGCCAATTCAGCAGCGACGCCGGTGCCGGCGCCAAAGAGCTTCCCGGTCGATTATCAGGAAGGCGCAGACGTCGGCTACCGCTGGTACGAGAAGAAGGGATTGAAGCCGCTCTTCCCGTTCGGACACGGGCTCAGCTACACCAGCTTTGCCTATCGCAACCCGGTGGTCAGCGGTGGTGACACGTTGCGCGTGACCGTCGACGTCGTGAACACCGGCAAGCGCGCCGGCGCCGACGTGCCGCAACTGTACGTCGCGCGCGAAGGTGCGGGGCCGATGCGCCTCGCCGCGTTCCAGCGGGTCGAGCTGAAGCCTGGTGAGATGCGTCGAGTCACCCTGACGGCGGAGCCGCGCGTGGTGGCCGATTATGACACCAAGTTGCCGGGCTGGCGCATCGCTGCCGGCACCTATCGCGTGGCGATCGCACGCGACGCGACCGATCGCACGCTGGTCCGCACCACCACGCTGAACGCCCGTACGATGCGGCCCTGATCAGCTGCCCTCCCTCTCCCCGCGGCGCGGGGAGAGGGAAGTAGCGATTATCCCGCCATGCGGTGCATCGCACACAGCTTGTTGCCGTCCGGATCGCGCAGATAGGCAAGGTAGAGGTTGGCAAAGCCACCCTCGCGAACGCCGGGTGCGTCCTCGATCGCGGTGCCACCATTTTCGACACCCGCCTGGTGCCATGCGTTCGCCTGCTCCGGCGATTCCATCGCGAACCCGATCGTGCCGCCATTGGCGTGCGTCGCGGGCTGCCCATCGATCGGCTTGGTGACCAGGAACAGGCCGCCATTGTGCATGTAGATCAGGCGGCCCTTGTCGTCCTGCATCGCCGGCTTGCCGCCGACCGCGCCGAACAGCGCGTCATAGAATTTTTTCGACCGATCAATGTCGTTCGATCCCACCATCATGTGGCTGTACATTCACCCTCTCCCCTAGAACGCCGGTCATGCGCCGGCACGAACCCCATAGTCCGCGCCGGCGCCAGCGTCATCCCGGCTCAGTAAACCACGACGCTGCGGATGCTCTCGCCCGCATGCATCAGGTCCAAGCCCTTGTTGATCTCGTCCAGCGTCAGGCGGTGCGTGATCATCGGATCGATCTCGATCAGGCCATTCATATACCAGTCGACGATCTTCGGCACGTCGGTACGGCCGCGTGCGCCGCCGAATGCCGTGCCCTTCCAGACGCGTCCAGTAACAAGCTGGAACGGCCGCGTCGCGATCTCCTTACCGGCCTCGGCGACGCCGATGATGATCGATTCGCCCCAGCCGCGGTGCGCCGCCTCCAGCGCCTGGCGCATCACCACCGTGTTGCCGGTGCAGTCGAACGTATAGTCGCCGCCACCATCGGTCATGGCGATCAGGTGCTGGACGATATCGCCGACGTCCTTCGGGTTCACGAAGTCGGTCATGCCGAACTTGCGGCCCCATTCCTCACGATCGGGGTTGATGTCGACGCCGACGATACGCGCGGCGCCAGCAAATTTCGCACCCTGGATCACGTTGAGGCCGATGCCGCCCAGGCCGAATACGATAACCGTCGCGCCCGGCTCCACCTTCGCGGTGTTCACCACCGCGCCAACGCCGGTAGTGACGCCGCAACCGATGTAGCAGCTGGTGTCGAACGGCGCGTCGGGACGGATCTTGGCGACCGCAATTTCCGGCAGGACGGTGAAGTTCGAGAAGGTCGAGCACCCCATGTAATGGAAGATCTGCTGGCCCTTGTAGCTGAAGCGGCTGGTGCCGTCGGGCATCAGCCCCTTGCCCTGCGTTGCGCGGATCGCGGTGCACAGGTTGGTCTTCTGGCTGAGGCACGACTTACACTGGCGGCATTCCGGCGTGTACAGCGGGATGACGTGATCGTCGGGCGCGACGCTGGTGACGCCGGGGCCGACCTCGCGCACGATGCCGCAGCCCTCGTGGCCGAGGATCGAGGGGAAGATGCCCTCACTGTCCAGGCCGTCCAGTGTATAGGCGTCGGTATGGCAGATGCCGGTCGCCATGATCTCGACCAGGACTTCGCCGGCCTTGGGCCCTTCGAGATCGAGCTCGACGATCTCCAGCGGTTTCTTCGCCTCGAACGCGACGGCGGCACGGGTCTTCATGGAGCGCTCCTTTGCTGATGCGCCGCCCTTTAGAGAAAAGCCCTAGCCCCCGTCACCCCGCGACAGCCGCAATCCAATGTACGATCAGGCGAGCGCCGCGCGAAGGACGGCGCGGGTGCCGCGATGGGCGACGTCATATTCCACCGTCGTCTGCAGGCTCTGCGCCATCGCGCGGATCAGCTTGGTGCCAACGCCCGTGCCGCCCGGCGAAATTCCGCCCGACATGCCGACGCCGTCATCCTCCACCGCCAGCAGAAATACGTCGTCGCCGTCACGATGGAGCGCCACGCGCACCTCGCCGCTGCCGCTGGGATAGGCATATTTGCAGGCGTTGCTGACCAATTCGGTCACGATCACACCGAGCGATACCGCGCGATCGGTGGGCAGCTGGATCGGATCAGCGACGAGGCGCAGCGCGCGCGGCTGTTCCGCGGTTGACCAGGTCTGGCCCAGTTCGTCGACCAGCGCGCCGAGATATTCGCGCATGTCGACATGCTCGACATCGCCGCCGGTATAGAGGCGTCGGTGGACCTGGGCGATCGCGCTGATTCGCCGCTGCGTGTCTTCGAGGGCCGCGCGGGCGGCCGGATCGGAGAGCGCGCCGGCCTGCAACCGGACCATGGCGGAGACCAGCTGGAGAGAATTGGCCACGCGGTGATTGACCTCGGCCAGCAACGCCTCGAGCCGGCGATTGGACAGGCGCAGCTCCTCTTCGGCCGCCGCCTTCTGCCGTTCGAGCTGCGCGCGGGCGACCACCGCCTTGAACGACGCGTCGAGCAGATCGAAGAAATCGTCGCCGACCGACTTCACGACATATTCCGACGCGCCGGCGCGCAGCGCGGCGACGGCAACGCGCTGTTCCTCCGAGCCGGTCACATAGACGACGCTGGGCGGGTCGGGCAGCTCGCGCAGACGGGCGAGAGTTTCCAACCCGTCGATGCCGGGCATGTAGTGATCGACCGCGACCAAATTGAACTTCTGCTCGGCCGCCAGCCGGACACCAAGTTCGCCGCCATCGGCGGTCGTCACGTCCCATCCACGACGCGCCAGGGCACGCGACGCCAGCCGCCGAATGCCCTCGTCATCGTCGATGTAGAGAATCCGGTTCATCAGTCGGCGACGTCGGGAACCTGGATCACCGACAGGAACAGGCCGAGCTGACGGATCGCCTGGGCGAAGCTCTCATAATTCACCGGCTTGGTGATATAGACGTTGGCGCCCAGATCGTAGCAGCGCTGGATCTCGCGGCTGTCGTCCGTGGTGGTCAGCACCACCACCGGCGTGCGCTTCACCGGGCCGTCGGAGCCCTTGATCTTCGCCAGGATGTCGGTCCCGCTCATGTCGGGCAGGTTGAGATCGAGCAGCACCAGCGCCGGGCCGTTCAGCATCGGCCCCTCGGGCGAGTTGAACAGATAGTCGAGCGCCGACGTGCCATCGAGGAAATGCTTGATGTCATTGAGGATGCCGGCACGACGGATGTTCTTTTCGATCAGCCGGGCGTGACCCTCATCGTCCTCGATCATCACGATGCTGACGGATTGATGTGCGTTCATGGTTTTTCCTGCAGGGTCAGCGTCTTTGGAAGCGATACGCGGAAGGTGGCCCCTTCGCCAAGCGCGGACCGCAAGGTGATCGTGCCGCCCAGGCGATAGGCCAGGGCGCGGACATGTGCCAGACCAATGCCCTCGCCGGGCTGATCCTGGGTGCCGGAGCGCCGGAAGAGATCAAACACGCGTTCATGGTCGCGCGGGTCGATGCCGCGGCCATTGTCCGCGACCTCAATCCAGATCCGGTCGCCAACCGTCCCGCCGCTGACGTCGACCTCAACGGGTCGATCGGGGCTGCGGTACTTCACGGCGTTTTCGATCAGGTTGGACAGGATCTGCTCCACCGCCACCCGGTCGCAGACGATGCTGGGCAAGGTGCCGCGGATCGTCAGCGTCGCACCGGTTTCATCCAGCTTGTGCGCCATCGAATCGCGGATGCTGTCCACCAGCCGCGTCAGATCGAGCGGCTCGGGCGCGAGAACGCGGCGCCCCTGACGCGACAGCGCGAGGATCGCATTGATCAGGCGATCCATCTTCTGCGTCGAGGTGCGGATGAAGTTGATCGATTCCGGCAGATCCTCGCGCGCGGCGAGCCTTGCGTCCTCGGTCAGAAGCTCGGGCGCCTCGGCCTCCACGCTGTCGACCAACGCGCCCAGCGCAGTGGTGGCCGCCTCCAGCTCCGAGGTGAAGCCCATGACGTTGACCAACGGCGAGCGCAGGTCGTGGCTGACGATATAGGCGAACCGCTGAATCTCGTCGTTCGCGCGCGAAAGGTCCGCCGTGCGATCGACCACGATCGCCTCCAGGCTTTCGTTCAGCTGCTGAAGCTGTTCGCGCGACTGCGTCAGATCACTGGTATAGCGGACGACGACCAGCAGCGAGGCGATTGCCACGGCGAGCAACAGCAACCCGGCGACGGTGAGCACCGAGTAGAACAGGTTGATGCCGCGTTCCTGCTGGCGATCGCGCTCAATCAGCAGGACGCGTTCCTCCTTCGACATGGTGTCGAAGATGTCGCGGATTTCGCGCAGCCGTGCCGCGCCCATCTCCTCGCGGAATTCCGCGTTCGCCTGCGCGACCTCGCCATTGGCGACCAGATCGACCGAGCGTGCGCGCAGATCGAGCAGCTGCGACAACTCGCCTTCCAGGCGCGTGATGTTCGCCTGCTGTTTGGGATTGTCATAGGTCAACTGGCGCAGCCGCTTCGCGGATCTCGGCAGCGCATTGGCAGCCTCGCGATAGGCCTGCAGGAAGCCGGGGGTCTCGGGCGCCAGGATATAGCCGCGACGGGTGGTTTCCCCCTGCTCGATCAGCCGCCGCATGTCAGCGATCGCCAGTTCCACCTCATAGGTGTGCGACACGGCCGCGCTGTGCCGGGAGAATTCGCGCGTCATCCAGGCGGCGGCAATGCCCGCGGCGATCAGCGCAACGAAGCCCACCGCCATGAAGGCGATGAGCACGCGTCCGATCCGCCCTTCGCCAACGGCGAAGCCTTGCCCCTTTTCCGCTACCATCGTTGATGCGTCTAGGGACGTGCCGCCAGGAACACCAGAGCCGCTGCCCTATGATGGATCAAAGAAGGAGGTCCTGCGCGCTCATCCGACCGACCATCCCGCCGCCCCGGCGCCGCGCCAGTTCGGTTTCCGCGGTGAAGCGGACATCGGGATCGCGATCGGTGAGGAACTTCACGAGGCTTTCCTCCTCGATCTCGTTCCACGGCTTGCCGCGATCGGCACCGAAGCGAACGCGCGGCAGGAGCGCGGGGATGCTCGACCATTCGATCAGCTGGGCAACGCTCGCCTCGTTCAGCTGATCGCGCAGATGATGGGCGGTGACATAGGCGTCGGGAAAGGCACGGTGCGCCGGCAGCCCGCGTTCATGCTCCAGCCCGTCGGGCTTGCGCCAATAGCGCAGCACCTGGTTGGAGAAACTGGGGCTGTCGGGCCACAGACGCAGCGCGCATTTCCAGGTGCAGATCCATTGTGCGCCGTGAGTCATCGCCGGGGTGCAGAATTGCTGTTCGAAATCCGCCCGGTGCGCCGCCAGCGCGACGCGCCGGGGATAGGGATCAAGCACCGCGCGCGCGACATCGTGCCACCAGGGCGCGTCGGCGACATCCTCGTCACGGATATGGTGGATCGCCTGGGTGATCGGGGGCATCGAGCGGCCCGGATTGACCAGCCGGCTGCCGCCCTCCCCGTACAATTCCCAGCGGCCGTCGGCGCCCAGCGCGACATCCTGCCAGCCGATCTCGCACACGCCATGGGTGGGTGGGGCGTTGCCGGTGGTCTCCAGGTCGATGACGCGAATGATGCTGGGTTGCTGACGCATGGACCCCATGTGGAGATTGCGAGGGTTCCTGTCATCACCTGCGTGTCAGCCGCGCCGACGCCGGGCCGGGCGGCGCGCCCTGCGGCGTCACGCTGTGAGGCGGTGCGGGGCTGAACTCAGGCGCGCGACACGCCGCTTTGCGCCAGTTGCGCGTCGATCGCCGCGATCAGTCGGCCGAGCGCCTCCTCGTCGCGTGCCTCGGCCCGCGCGGTCAGCATCGCCTGGGTGTTGGAGGCACGCAGCAGCCACCATCCGTCCGGCGTCGTCACGCGTGCGCCATCGGTGCGGTCGACCTGCGCGCCTGCGGCGGCGAGCCGGGCAAGTACCTCCTCGACGACCGCCTCGCGGCGATCCTCCGCCACCGGGAAGCGCAGTTCCGGGGTGGAGACAAGATCGGGCAAGGCATCGCGCATCGCGCTGAGCGACACGCCGCTTTCGGCGACGGCGCCGATCAGCGCGACTGCCGCGTAGAGCGCATCGTCATGCCCGCCCAGTTCGGCGAAGAAGATATGCCCGCTCATCTCCCCGGCGAGCGGGGCGCCGACCTCATGCATCATGGTCTTGATGTTGCTGTGGCCGCTTTTCCACATCACCGGCCGGCCACCGAGTTCGGCAATCCGGTCGAACACCGTCGCACTGGCCTTTACATCGGCGACGATCGGCGCGCCGGGCGCGGTGCGCAGTACCGATTCCGCCAGGATCGACAGCAATTGGTCGCCCGCGATCACCCGCCCGTGCCCGTCCACCACGCCGATGCGATCACCGTCGCCATCAAAGGCGAGGCCGACGTCGAGGCCCTTGTCCGCCACCAGCGCGCGCAGGGCGGCGAGGTTTTCCTCCTCCGTCGGGTCGGGATGATGATGGGGGAAGCGGCCATCGACGGCGGTGAACAGCAGATGATGCTCGCCCGGCAGTGCCGCCGTCAGCCGCTCGATCGCCGGCCCGGCCGCGCCATTGCCCGCGTCCCAGCCGATGCGGAACGACGGCAGGTCGCGGCCGCGGGCCAGCAGGATCGCGACATAATCGTCCAGCACGTCGGCCTCATCGACCGTGCCGCTGCCGCTCGCCAAGTCACCCTCCGCCGACAGAAGCGCCAGCGCCTCGATATCGCGGCCGAAAAAGGGGCGATGGCCGAGGACCATCTTGAAACCATTGTCGTCGCCGGGATTGTGGCTGCCCGTCACCTGAATGCCGCCGTCGACCGCGGCGTGGCGCTCTGCATGATAGAGCATCGGTGACGGACCGATGCCGATGCGCAGCACATGGATGCCGCTTTGCGTCAGGCCACGGACCAGGGCCTCCTCGAGCATGGGGGAGGACAATCGGCCGTCGCGCCCGACCGCGATGCGGGTGCCGCCGCGCTGGGCGACGATCGTTCCGAACGCCCGGCCGATCGCGGCTGCATCGTCGGCGCCGAGATTGCGGCCGACCGTGCCCCGGATGTCATATTCCCGCAGGATGGAGGGGCACAGGCGATGGTTCATCGCGCCAGCCTAGAGAGGGGCGACCCGGACCGCCATGGCCCGTCGCCACGGACGGTCCCAAGATTGGGCACGTTCCGGCGCGCCGGCGTCAAGGCGCGCCACATGGGGGCCGGGCGGGCGGGCATTTCGCTATGCCGCCCGGCGGGGGTGTCCGGCGCGACCTGCACGCCGGTCCTTCCCTTATCGGCCGGTCTGCTTCTGCGCAGCCGGATCGACCGACGGCGCGCCGCTTGCCGGCGTCGCGGCATTGGCGATGTCACCGGTTTCGCCGCGCACGTCGGTGGCGACCGCGTCGACCGCATTGGCCGCTTCCGGCGCAGCGCCGCCAGCGCCCTCGACCGCATTGCCGCCGTCGGTGGCCGGTGCCTCGCCCGCCGCCGGTGCTGCCGGCAGCGGCAGGTTCGAGCCCTGCTGGTTCATGTACAGGATCAGATTGGCGCGATCCTGCGGGTTCGACAGGCCGGCAAAGGTCATCTTGGTGCCCGGCGCGAACTTACGCGGGCTGGTGAGCCACGCGTTCATCTTGTCGAAGTCCCAGTTGCCGCCGACCTTCTTCAGCGCATCGGTGAAGGCAAAGCCGCCGCGGCCATGCGCGACCGGATCGCCCATGATGGCGTACAGGTTCGGCCCGATGCCGTTGGCGCCACCCTGGTTGATGGTGTGGCAGGCAGCGCACTTCTTGAAAACGTCGGCGCCCTTGGCGGCATCCGCGCTCGCCAGCAGGGTCGCGATCGGAACCTCGGCCGCGCCGCCGCCGCCAGCCTCCTCGGCTGCTTCGATCGGGTAGCCCTGCTTCTCCACTTCGCCCGAATGGAAGATCATGCCACCGGCGATCGACAGCCCCAGCGCGGCGCCACAGGCAGCAAGAACCCAGCCTGCAATCGTGTTGGTGCGATCATCCATTGTCTAAGGTCACCCCTCCAAAGTCGTGCGTCCATAGAAAAGCCCTTGGCGAACGGCAAGCGCTTGAGACGAACAAGATCGTCGCTTAGCGGTCAGAACGATGGAAAACTTCGCAGCGCCAGCCCGTCCGATCGTCGCCAGCATGATCGCGGCCGCCGAAAACGCGCCCGAACGAACGGTGGCTTTTCAGGGAGCTCCGGGCGCAAACAGCCATGTCGCGGTGCGCGAAGCCTTTCCCGACGCGCTGCCGCTGCCGTGCTTTTCGTTCGAGGATGCGATCGACGCGGTGAAGCGCGGGATCGCCGATCGCGCGATGATCCCGATCGAGAATTCGCTGCACGGGCGCGTCGCGGACATCCACTTCCTGCTGCCCGAATCCGGGCTGGTCATCACGGGCGAGCATTTCCTGCCGATTCGCCACGCGCTGATGGGGGTGGGCGAGCGGGCCGATGTGCGCGAGGCGATGAGCCATCCGCAGGCGCTGGGACAATGCCGCCACTGGCTGAAGGCGCATGATATCCGCCCCGTGGCCTATCCGGATACGGCGGGCGCCGCCGCCGAGGTGGCGGAGCGCAACGTGCCGTCGATCGCCGCGCTCGCCCCGCCCGCGGCCGCCGACATCTACGGGCTGAACCTCCTCGCCACCGACATTGCCGACGCGGATCACAACATGACCCGTTTCGTGGTGCTGGCGCGTGGCGGCAAGCCGCCGGTCGGCGACGGGCCGTGGATGACGACGTTCATCTTCGAGGTGAAGAACGTGCCGGCCGCGCTGTACAAGGCGCTGGGCGGCTTTGCCACCAACGGCGTCAACATGACCAAGCTGGAAAGCTACCAGCGCGGCGGGACCTTTGCCGCGTCGGATTTCTACGCCGATGTGGAAGGGAAGCCGGGCGACCTGAACTTCGACCGCGCGATGGAGGAACTGGGCTTCCACACCAAATGGGTGCGCGTGCTGGGCACCTATCGGCAGGCGCGCAAGCGCGGCTGAGCCGGGCGGCTTGCGTCCTGCCGCGCCTGTCGTATCACAAGCAACGACATGGCGTGGGGGTTGATGATGCGGAAGATGTTGCTTGCTGGCGTGGCCTTCACTGTGGCGGCCAGCGCCGCTGCGCAGATGCCGGCCCCGCCGCGGCCGGCGAAGAAGCCGCATCAGGTCACCTCGCCCAATGGCACGCGGACCGACGAATATTACTGGCTGCGCGACGACACCCGGAAGAACCCGGAAATGCTCGCCTATCTGAACGCGGAAAACGGCTACACCGATGCCGCGCTCGCCTCGCTGAAGCCGCTGCAGGACCGGTTGTACCAGGAGACGGTCAGCCACATCAAACAGGACGACAGCAGCGTCCCCTACCGCAAGAACGGCTATTGGTATCAGACGCGGTTCGAGACCGGTGCCAATTACCCGATCATCGAGCGCCGCAAGGGCGAGAAGACGGCGCCGGCCGAGATCCTGTTCGACCAGCCGGCGATGGCGAAGGACCGCAGCTTCTTCGCGCTGAGCGACTGGCAGGTCAGCCCGGACAATCGCCTGGTCGCCTATGCCGAAGATACCGTCGGCCGCCGTCAGTACACGCTGAAGGTGAAGGACCTCGCCACCGGGCAATTGCTCAGCGACACGATCACCAACGCGGAGCCCAACTTCGTCTGGGCCGGTGACAATCGCACGATCCTGTATGTCGCCAAGGATCCGACCACGCTGCGCGGCTACAAGGTGATGGCGCACGTCCTGGGCACGCCGGTGGCGCAGGACAGACTGCTCTACGAGGAGAAGGACGACACGTTCCAGATGGGCATCGGCCGCACCACGGACGATCGCTTCATCTGCGTCTTCGTCCAGTCGACCGTCAGCAACGAGCAGCGTTGCGCGCCCGCTGCGACCGCGCCGGCCAGCTTCCAGACGATCGCGCCTCGCAAGCGCGATCTGCGCTATTCGGCCGATCACATGGACGGCCGCTGGATCATCCGCACCAACCTCAATCACAAAAATTATACGCTGATGACGGTGGCGGACGATGCGGTCGCCGGCGGAACGGCGGCGTGGAAGGCGCTGACGCCGGCCAGCGACACCGTCTTCATCGAGAATTTCAAGCCGTTCGCCGGCTTCATCGCGATCGACCAGCGCGAGGGCGGCAACCGAATGATCCGCCTGCTCGATGCCGCGGGCACCTCGATCCCGGTCAAGGCGGACGAACCCGCCTATCGCATGACGCTGGACGTCAATGAGGAGCCGGACACGCCGTGGGTCCGCTACACCTACGGATCGCTCGTCACCCCGACGACCACCTATGAGGTGAATGCGAAGACGGGCGAGCGCCGCGTGCTGAAGGTAGCGCCCGTCCCCGGCTATGATCCGGCCAATTATGTCACCGAGCGGGTCTGGGCGACGGCGCAGGACGGCACCAAGATCCCGGTCAGCCTGGTCTACAAGAAGGGTGTGAAGCGCGACGGCACCGCCCCGCTCTTCCAATATGCCTATGGCAGCTACGGATCCTCGACCGATCCATCGGTCGACCCGGGCCGCATCGGCCTGCTCGATCGCGGTGTCGTCTATGCCATCGCGCACATCCGCGGCGGGCAGGAAATGGGCCGCCAATGGTATGACGACGGCCATCTGCTGAAGAAAAAGAACAGCTTCACCGACTTCATCGACGTGACGCGCCATCTCGTCGCGCAGAAATATGCCGCCAAGGACCGTGTCGCGGCGATGGGTGGTTCGGCCGGCGGCCTGCTGATGGGCGCGGTCGCGAACATGGCGCCCGAGGATTACAAGGTGATCGTCGCTCAGGTGCCGTTCGTCGACGTGGTGACGACGATGCTCGACGCCTCGATCCCGCTCACCACCTTCGAATATGACGAATGGGGCAATCCGGCGCAGAAGCAATATTACGATTATATGCTGAGCTATTCGCCCTATGATCAGGTGGCGGCGAAGAATTATCCGTCGATGTACGTCGGCACCGGCCTGTGGGACAGCCAGGTGCAATATTACGAGCCGGCCAAATGGGTCGCCCGCCTGCGCGAGAAAAAGACCGACAGCAATCCGTTGCTGTTCCGCGTCAACATGGAGGCGGGCCATGGCGGCAAGTCCGGCCGCTTCGAACGCTATCGCCAGAACGCCGAATGGGGCGCGTTCGTGCTGCAGCAGCTGGGCGCCGCGGAATAACGGCGCCGTCTCTGCCATCACCCCGGGCCAGCCCCGGGGTGATGGCCGGGCATCATCCCTCCGCTGCCCAGCGGGTCAGCAGCGTATGCGCGATGGCGTAGTTCGGCGGCGCCACGAACGGTCCGTCGCCGGCAAGCGCGGCGCGCACCTCGTCACGGGTGAACCATCCCGCCGTTTCCAGCTCATTGTCGTCCAGCGTGATCGCGTCATCGTCGGCGATCCCGATGCAGGCGATCATCAGCTGTGAGGGGAAGGGCCAAGGCTGGCTGGCGACATAGCGCACGCCGGAGACGCTGACGCCGGCCTCCTCCTGAATCTCGCGCGCGACCGCTTCCTCGATCGATTCGCCCGGTTCGAGAAAGCCCGCCAGCGCCGAATAGCGCCCTGCCGGCCAGCTCGGCTGGCGGCCCAGCAGCGCCCGGCCGTCATGTTCGGCGATCATGATCACCACCGGGTCGACGCGCGGGAAATGCTCGGTCGCGCAATTGCCGCACTTGCGCCCCCAGCCGGCGCGGAAGGATTCGGTCAGTGTGCCGCAGTTCGCGCAGAAGCGATGCCGCGCGTTCCAGTCGAGCACCGAACGCGCCATGGCATAGGTCGCCGCCTCACCCGCCTCCAGCTGGTCCAGCGCCCGGAACAGCGCGGGCGAGCGGAGCGGTGGCGCTGGCACCCCTTCGGGCGCGGCGGCGAAGCGCGGCCGTCCCTCGTCGAAGCCGAGAAGCACGATATGGGCGTCGTCGGGCGCCTCGGTCACCATCGTCCAGCCGAGGCGGCCATCCTCGGTGATCTCCGGGTCGTAACCATCGAGCTTCAGCAGCCGCGCGCGCCAGTCGCCCATCGCGGCGGCGAATGCCTCGGCGTCGTTGCGATGGTCGGCGACTCGGCTCAGCGTGCCGCCGGTAAAGCCCGGCATTGCCTGTGCCCCGCTCACTTCGCGCGCATCCGCATCGTGTCGCGGGCAAGCGCCGCAGGGATGCTCTGCCGCAGGCCCCATTTCTCGGCCGGAAAATATTGCACCATCACCGTGCCGCGCATCTTTCGCGCCGGATCGACCCAGGCGATCGTGCCCGCCGCGCCGCCCCAGCCGTAGGTGCCCTTCGACGGACCACCGTTGGGCGCGTCCTCCAGATAGACCGATCCGCCAGCGCCAAAGCCCATCTTGGCCGACATGGCGCCGCCGGTGCCGCCGCCGATGCCACCAAAGGCAACGCCCGCCGGCAACAGGTTGGACATCGCCAGCGCCGCCGTCTCCTGCTTCATCACCTGCTTGCCGTCCAGCGTGCCGCCGTTGCTGAGCATGTGGAGGAAGCGGTCATAATCGCGCGCGCTCGATACCAGGCCCGCGCCGCCATAGGGAAAGCTCGGCGGCTGGAGGTAGACCGAGGTCGCACCCGGATCGATCGGGGTGCGATTGTCGCCAACGAACACGTAATTGGTCGACAACCGCCCCATCTCGCTCGCCGGCACGCTCCAATAGGTCGAGGTCATGCCGAGCGGATCGAGCAGCCGCGTCTGGACGAAGCGGTCGAACGGCATGCCGCTCGCCTTCTCGATCACCGCGCCCATCACGTCGAGGCCGATCGAATAGACCCATTTGGTGCCGGGCTCCGCGATCAGCGGCGTGCTGGCGACGCGGTTCGCGAACTCCGCCAGCGTGGCGGGGCGCGTCGTGCGTGCCTTTGCCTCCAGCTGCGTGTTCACCTGCGCCGGCAGGATGCCCAGCCGCTCATATTCCTTCAGCAGTGGCCCCTTGGCCGAGATGTTGTAGCCGAGGCCCGCCGTGTGGGTGAGGAGGTTGCGGATCAGGATCGGGTTCTTTGCCGGCACGCTGTCCAGCGACGTGTCGGGGCTGGTCAGCACCCGCATGTTGGCAAAGCCGGGAATGTATTTGCTGACCGGATCGTCGAGGCTGATCTTGCCGTCCTCCACCAGCAGCATCGCCGCGATGCCGGTGATCGGCTTGGTCATCGAATAGATGCGCCACAGGCTGTCCGGGCCGGCGGCGGGCGCATTGGCGCCGTCCGCGATCTTGCCGGCCGAGACGAACTGCGTCGGGAGATCACCAATGCCGAACGCGCCGACGATGCCGGGCATCTTGTTCGATTGGACCAGGCCATCGAACAGCGCCTGCGTCTCGGTCAGCAGCGGATTGCCGCGCTGTGCGCCGGTTGCGGGTGCGGGTTGCGGGCTGGGCTGCGGGGCAGGCTGGGCTTGCCGGGCGGAGCCGACTCCCGCCGCCAGCGCCACTGCCGCCACTGTTCCGACCAGCCACTTGCCCCTCATCATTCCCTCCCTATCGCCGCCGCCGCTTTGGCGAACACCGTCGGCAATCCAGCGCCGGCGAGTTCATCGACCGGCCACCATTCGCCATCGGCCGACGCTGAATGCGCGTCCAGCCGCGCGACGGCAAGCGCGAGTTCCAACGTGAAGTGGGTGAATCCATGGGCGACACTTTGGTTCAGCATCAGCCAGTCGGCCGCTACGGGCGCACCGCTGAGCCCGGGCTGGCTGTCCTCCCACGGCCCGGTCGGCAGCGCGCGCATGCCGCCGAGCAGGCCCTTGGCCGGGCGGCGGACCAGCAGTACCTCGCGTGCGCCGTCGGCCTGCTCGCGCTCCAGCCAGAAGATCGTGCCGAACCGCGCCGGTCGCGGCTTCTTCGCCGGCTTCACCGGGTACGCTTCTTCCTCGCCCGCGGCATGCGCGGCGCAATCCCTCGCCAGCGGGCAGAGCAGGCACTTCGGGCGCGTGGGGGTGCAGATTGCCGAGCCGAGGTCCATCATGGCCTGCGCGAAATCGCCCGCGCGCCTGTCAGGCGTCACCGTATCCGCCGCGGCGCGCACGGCGGGCTTCCCGGCTGCCCGGAACAGCCGCGCCACCACCCGTTCGACATTGGCGTCCACCACGACCGCGCGGCGGCCAAAGGCGATCGCCGCCACCGCCGCCGCGGTATAATCGCCCAGCCCCGGCAGCGCGCGCAGCGCCTCCTCGGTATCGGGCAGCGCGCCGCCATGATCGGTCGCGATCGCGCGGGCCGCACGTACCAGGTTGCGGGCGCGGGCATAATAGCCGAGCCCTGCCCAGGCGCCCATCACCTCCGCCTCGTCGGCCGCGGCCAAGCTCGCCGCGTCGGGCCAGCGCGCCACCCACGCCTCGAATCGCGGACGCACCGTCGCCACCGTCGTCTGCTGCAGCATCACTTCGGACAGCCACACGCGATAAGGGTCGGGCCGCTCGCCCGGCGCCGCGCGCCACGGCAGCGTGCGGCGATGACGATCGTACCAATCGAGCAACTTGTCGGCGATCGAGCGCTTGGCGTCCACGTACCGGCTATGGCATGGGACGCGGGATGAGCAAGCGGGTCCGCGCCTCCGAAGCCGAACCGGCACGATCCAACCGTTCGCGCCAGGTTTCCGAACTGCTGCCCGCCGTCGGCGGCGCGGCGTTCCGTCGCTTCGGCTTCGTCCAGTCGTCGATCGTCACGCGGTGGCCGGAAATCGTCGGCGAGAAGCTGGCCGCGGCAAGCGCCCCCGAATCGATCAAATTCCCCGTCGGCAAGAAGCAGGACGGCACACTGACGCTGGTGGCGCGCAGCGCCCATGCGGTGATGATCCAGCACGTGACCCCCGAGATCATGGAGCGGGTGAACCTATTCTTCGGCTATCCCGCCGTTGCCAAGGTCGCGATCCGCCAGGGCGACGTCGTCGCACGTCCCAAGCCGCGCGCCGTGCCCGAACCGCGGCCGGTGCCGGCGGAACTGGGCAACAGCCTGAAGACGATCGAAGATCCTGAATTGAAGGCCGTACTGGAGGCGCTTGCCGCCGGGATCGGCGCCACCAGTGGATTGCCCAGCATCAGATGAAGAAGCTTGCCCTGCTCGCCGCCATCGCCGTCACGGCGCCCCTGTCTGCCGCTACGCAGCGCCCCTGGGCCGATGTCGCCACCCCTGCACCGCAGGGAAGCTATGTCATCGGCAATCCCGCCGCGAAGGTGAAGCTGGTCGAATATGTCAGCTACACCTGCCCGCATTGCGGCCATTTCACCCGCGATTCGGCCAAGGTGCTGAAGGGGCAGATGATCGCATCCGGCTCCACCAGCGTGGAGATCCGCAGTTCGGTGCATGATCGCTACGATCTGGTCGCCGCGACGCTGGCGCGCTGTTCCGGCCCCCGGCTGTTCCCCAAGATGCACGAGATGCTGTTCGACCGGCAGGAGGAATGGCTGAACAAGGCGGTCGCCTTCGATCCGGTCGGCGGGCAGAATCCGGCTGGCAACAACCAGGGCGAAAAGATGCGCACGCTGGCCAAGGGCGCCGGGCTGATCGACATCGCCAAGGTCGCCGGCATGACCGATCCTGCGATCAACGCCTGTTTCAGCAACGAGGCGAACGTCAATGCGACGCTGAAGGTGGCGCAGGCGATGCAGGGCAAGATCAAGGGTACGCCGACCTTTGAACTGAACGGCAAGCTGATCGAGAACGCCGATTGGGCGGCGCTCGAACCGATGCTGCGCAAAGCGGGCGCCAAGTAACGCCCGACACCCGAACCATCTGTTCAACGGAGTAAAAGCATGAACCTGCGTCTTGCCGCCGCCGCCCCGATCATGGGTGCCGCGCTGGCGCTGCTCGCTGCCTGTGGCGACGGCAACACCACCAACACCGCCGCGCCCAATTCGATCGCCGCCGCCCCGGCGCCGGCGGGGCAGGACTGGACCCAGACGGTGTCGAAGACGGCGGACGGCGGCTATGTGATGGGCAATCCCAACGCGCCGCTGAAGCTGGTCGAATATGGTTCGCGCACCTGCCCGACCTGCGGCAATTTCGGCCGGACCGCGACGCGGCCGCTGGAAGACAATTACATCAAGAGCGGCAAGGTTTCGTACGAGTTCCGCGACTTCCTGGTCCATGCGCCGGACCTTGGCGTCGCGCTGCTCGGCCAGTGCGCCGGCCCGGCACCGTTCTTCGGCATGCTGGAGCAAATGTTCGTCGACCAGGACCAGTTCCTGTCCAAGCTGGAAAGCGTGCCGCAGGACTTCCAGCAGCGCCTGCAGAGCATGACGCCGGCGCAGCAGGCAGCGGCCTGGGTCGAGCATCTCGGCTATCTCGATTTCGTGAAACAGCGCGGGCTGACCGAGGCGCAGGCGCGCCAGTGCCTGGCCGACACCAAGGGGATCGAGGATCTGGCCAAGGTTTCCGAAGTCGCGATGCGCGACAAGCAGGTCACCGGCACGCCGACCTTCTTCCTGAACGGCGAGAAGATCGACGGCGCGTCCTGGCCGCAGGTCGAGCAGGCGCTGAAGGCCGCCGGCGCTTAACCCATCATCGCTCCCGCTGCCGCCCGCGGGGCGGCGGCGGGATCAGATGCGCGCCCAGGCGTCGATCTCGTCCGCCCGGCGCTCCGTGACGATCAGGTCGCGTGCGCGGCCGTCCTCTACCGTCACCGACCCCGACCATTCGAAGGTCGCATTGCCGCTGAGCGTGACCATGCCGTCCGCCGAGGCGGAGGCGCGGACCAGCCCGCCGCGGTTGCGCACGGTGATCGGCTGGTCGAACGGCAGACGACCGGTGAGCCCCGCGACAAAGGTCGACGCGCCCATCGCGCTGCCGCAGGCGTTGGTGAGGCCGACGCCGCGTTCGAAGGTGCGGACGTAAACTTCTCGATCGTTGCGCATGTGAACGAATGACACGTTCGCGCGGTTGGGGAGCCAGTCGGGCGCGGCCTCGCAGATCGCGCCGATACGGACCAGCTCCGCCTCGTCCACCTCGTCGACGAAGGCGATGAGGTGCGGATTGGGGATGGCGACCGCGGTGAAGGCGAGCGCCGGGGACAGGCGCGTGATGGGGCGGTCGATGATCTGTTCCCCCTCGCCAAGAAGCGGCCAATCCGCCACGGCGAGCGTCGCGGGGCCGGCGGTTTCGCGCACGGTATAGACGCCGGGCGCCAGATCGGCGTCGCGCGCGACCTCGGCCTCGCTGGTCTTCAGACGGACGGTCGCCGTATCCAGCCCAAGCGCTTCCAGCCCCGCACGCGCGACGCAGCGCAGGCCGTTGAGGCAGGTTTCGGGCTCCGACCCGTCAGCGTTGAAGATCCGCATGCCGAAGGCAGCCGCGCCGGCGCCGTCGGTCAGCAGGAGGATACCGTCGCCGCCGACCGGCCCCGCGCGATCGGCGAGCGCACGGGCGACATCCGCCCAGGCGGTGTCGGGGAGGTCCAGGCCACGCGCGTCGATCAACGCGAAATCGTTACCCGAGCCGTGGCATTTGATGATGTCGAAGCGCATGGCGGCGGCATATCGGCCGCCTGCTTCCGGTACGCAAGCAGCGGCGGGGGACACACCGCAGGTGCCGGGCGCTGCGACTATGGCAGCCGATAATGATCGGCGAGGCGATCGAGCGCCATGGTGAGCACCAGCCGGCCCGAGCGCGCCGGCCAGCCGAGCGCCTTTTCGGCGACCGGCAGCCCCTCGCCTGCGCACACCACCCGCCACAGCACGTCGGAGAGGCCGCGTCCGACGCCGGCTATCGCCGCATCGAACCGCCCGCGCGCGGCGAGATGCGCGCTGGTCGGATCGAGCCCCGTCCCTGCCCCGCCATCGACGCGCGTGGACCAGCGCATGGTGACCGATGGCGCGATCGCAGCCCGCTCATAATCAGTGCGCAACCGCTCCCCCGCCTCCACCTGCCGCGCATCGACGAGGCCGCGCGCGCTGAGCCAGGACAGCGGCGATTCGGCGACATTGACGGTGACGCTTCGCCCGCCGCGGCGCCGCGCCAACAGCCGCCCGTCCGGCGCGATCCCGCGCTCCTCCAGCATCCGCATCGGCAATGTTCTCCTTGTGTTCCGCCACAAGCTCCTGCCACGGGGCGGCGCCTGTAGGACAGCGGAGACGATCGGCGCACGCGCTATACGCCGGGAACGGCGTCAGGCGTGGCGGCGCAGCCGCAGCCAGGAACCCAGCGCCCACCAGGCGAGCGCCCACAGCGCGCCCGCGCTCCATCCGGCCAGCACGTCGCTGGGCCAGTGCACCCCCAGATAGACGCGGCTGAACCCGATCAGGCCGACGAGCAGGATCGCGGCGCCAAAGATGTACCAGCGCGCGGCAGGGCGCGAGACGATCTGCATCACCATCAGCGCGATGGTGAAATAGACGATCGCGCTGTTCCCGGCATGACCGCTGGGGAAGCTGGCGGAGGCGACCTCCACCAGATGATCGACCAGCGCCGGCCGGTCGCGCCCGACCACTGCCTTGCCCAGCGAGATGGCGAGCGAGCCCGAGATGGTGCCGCCCAGGACGAGCGCGGCGGTGAGGAAATGGCGGCAGGCGAGGAGCAAGCCGACGGTTAGCGCGACGAGCAACGTCAGCACCGTACCACCGCCCAGCGCCGTGATGTCGATCATCGACCCCTGCAGCCACGACGGGCCGATCGGAATTGACTGGTCGCCCGCGGTACGCAGCGCGAGCATGATCGCATGGTCGAAATCGAACTGCGTGCCGCGCGCGATCGTCCCGCCGAGCAGCGCGACGATCAGCACCGCCCCCGCCAGCGCCGCAAGCGCGATAAAGGCATAGGGTGGATGGGTGATCCCCTGCGGCGCGGTCTGATCCGGCGTGGCGGGCGTGTCGGCAAGATGCGCGAGCGGGGATTCGGGAGCCATGCCGGGGGGTGTAGCAGGGAAAGACGGGTGCGCAGTCCCCTTGTTAGGCGGGCGTGGCGGCGGGGCTTTGCAGCCGGACGCCTCCGGGGGCATGGCCACACCGCTTGAACAATGTACATAAATGCGTACATTGCGCCCATGCAGTCGATCAGCATTTCCGAGGCGCGCGCCAACATGAAGTCGCTGGTCGATCGCGTCGTGGCGGACAAGGCGCCGATCGCGATCACACGCCAGAAGGGCGAAGGCGCGGTGCTGATCTCCGAAAGCGAATGGGCCTCGATCGAGGAGACGCTCTACCTACTGCAATCGCCGGCGAACGCGCGTGAGTTGCTGGCGAGCATCGCCGAGCTGGATGCGGGCAAGGGCAGCGAGCGCGACCTGATCGAGCCGTGAGGCTGGTGTTTTCCGACCGCGCCTGGAACCAGTATCTGCACTGGCAGGGCGACGATCGGCGCGGGCTGGAGCGCGTCAATGCGCTGATCAAGGAATGCCAGCGTGACGCGTTTCGCGGCACCGGCAAGCCCGAGCCGCTCGGCGGGAACCTGACCGGCTGGTGGTCCCGCCGGATCAATCGCGAACATCGGCTGGTGTACCGGGTGAGCGGCAGTGGCGACGCGCAGACGCTGGAGATCGCGCAGTGCCGGTATCATTATTGAGGATGGCGCGGGGCCGCGGCGCGGGCAGCGGCCCTTCTGCACCTCCGATCGGCAGACAGCTGGCGTCTTATTCGACGTAGATGCCGGCGACCTTCCAGGTCCCGCCTTCGCGATTGAGCGCAACCGTTTCGATGGCGCCTTTCCTGTTGGCGAAATCGGTGCGGAACTGGACGGTGCGATTGCCATTGGGCGGCGCGGGCGTGTCGATATCGCTGATCAAGGTGCGGGACACGACCTTGCCGAGCGGCAGGCGCACCTTCTGCGCGGCGGATTGCCAGTTTTCGAGTGTGTTGGCGGTGCGGAAGGACTGGGCGGTGGCGGCATAGCTGTCCCGCCAGTTGGCAGCGTCACCAAGCTCCAGCCATTCCCGTGCGGCCTTCGCGCCCTCGCTTTCGGTCAGGGGCACGGTGGCGGCTGACGGGGATTGGTCGGCGGGCTGGGTGATGGGACTGGTCAAGGCCAGCAGGGCAGCGGCGATGGTGATCATGGCAACTCCTCCGATCGCCCAGCCACTCGCTCGCGACGATCGCGGCGTTGGTGGGGATAGAGGCTCATGGTGTTGATCGTGGCCGGGCTGCGCACCCCATAATCCGGTGTCCCCGAGGATTTCGGGGGTCGTGCCTTCCGCCTCGCGGAGCAGCCGTGCGGCTTCCTTGCTGCTGGAGACGGCGAGCTTTCGGCGTGCGTCGCGCAACCGCTCGTTGATCGTATGGACCGACAGATCGAAGTGCCGCGCCATCGACTTGGCGTCGTGCCCGACGAGGAGCAGGCGAAGCGTCTCCTTCTCCTTTTCCGTCAGCGCCTCAACTCCGGGAGCCATCAAACCTCACGCTGTCCCACCTGATCCTGACACTGAGGCTAGCGGAGCGACCGGCAAGCGTGACCCCCAAAACGATTGTACCCGCGGCTGGTGGGCCGCGGGTACGGGAGAAACAATCGCGCGTGCGGTGTCAGTCGTGTTCGCGGTCGCCGGCGCCCATGTAGAGCTCGCGGCCGGTTTCCTCGTAGACGTTGCTCATCTTTGCCATGCCGGCTTCCGCCTCTTCGGTGGCGATGAAGCCTTCGCTGCCCTGGTTCTGCAGCCGGGCGAAGTCGCGCACTTCCTGCGTGATCTTCATCGAGCAGAATTTGGGGCCGCACATGGAGCAGAAGTGCGCGGTCTTGGCGCCTTCCGCCGGCAGCGTCTGGTCGTGGTACTTTTCCGCCGTGTCGGGATCGAGGCTGAGGTTGAACTGGTCGCGCCAGCGGAATTCGAAGCGGGCCCGCGACAGGGCATCGTCGCGCATCTTGGCGGCCGGATGCCCCTTGGCGAGATCGGCGGCGTGGGCGGCGAGCTTGTAGGTGACGACGCCGACCTTCACGTCGTCGCGATCCGGCAGGCCGAGATGCTCCTTGGGCGTGACGTAGCAGAGCATCGCCGTGCCATACCAACCGATCATCGCCGCCCCGATGCCGCTGGTGATATGGTCATAGCCGGGCGCGATGTCGGTGGTCAGCGGCCCCAATGTGTAGAAGGGTGCCTCGCCGCACGCCTCCAGCTGCTTGTCCATATTCTCCTTGATCTTGTGCATCGGCACGTGGCCGGGGCCCTCGATCATCACCTGCACGTCCTGCGCCCAGGCGCGTTTGGTGAGTTCGCCCAGCGTGTAGAGCTCGGCGAACTGCGCCTCGTCATTGGCGTCGGCGATCGAGCCGGGGCGGAGGCCATCGCCGAGGCTGTAGGCGATGTCATAGGACTTCATGATCTCGGTGATCTCGTCGAACCGCTCGTAGAGGAAGCTCTCCTTGTGGTGCGCGAGGCACCATTTCGCCATGATCGAGCCGCCGCGGCTGACGATGCCGGTGACGCGCTTGGCGGTCAGCGGCACGTACGGCAGGCGGACGCCGGCGTGGATGGTGAAATAGTCGACGCCCTGCTCGGCCTGCTCGATCAAAGTGTCGCGGAAAATCTCCCACGTCAGATCCTCGGCGATGCCGCCGACCTTCTCCAGCGCCTGGTAGATCGGGACGGTGCCGATCGGCACGGGCGAGTTGCGGATGATCCATTCGCGCGTGTCGTGGATGTTGCGCCCAGTGCTGAGGTCCATCACCGTGTCCGCGCCCCAGCGGATCGCCCAGACGAGCTTGTCGACCTCGGTCGCCACGTTGCTGGCGACGGCGCTGTTGCCGATGTTGGCGTTGATCTTGACCAGAAAGTTGCGGCCGATCGCCATCGGCTCGGATTCGGGGTGGTTGATGTTGTTGGGGATGATCGCGCGGCCGCGGGCGACCTCGTCACGGACGAATTCGGGCGTCACGTAATCGGGGATGGCGGCGCCGAAGCTTTCGCCGTCGCGGTAGTACTCGCGCAGCATCTCGCGGCCGAGATTCTCGCGGGTGGCGACATATTCCATCTCGGGCGTGATGATGCCGCGGCGGGCGTAGTGCATCTGGCTGACGTTGGCGCCGGGCTTGGCGCGCAGCGGGCGCTTCACGACATTGGGGAAGGGCTGGACCCCGCCGGAACGGTCGGGGCCGAGCTGGCCGTTATCCTCCGGGCGGATTTCGCGCGCATCATAGGCCTCGACGTCGCCGCGGGCCATGATCCACTCGCGGCGCAGCGGCGCGAGGCCGGCGTTGATGTCGATGCGGACGTTCGGGTCGGTGTAGGGGCCGCTGGTGTCATAGACGTTGAGCGGGGGTTCGCCGCAGCCCGGCTCCAGATCGATCGCGCGCATCGCGACCTGCACCTTCGGGTTTCCGGGGACCGCAACGTGGATTTTGCGGCTGCCGCGGATCGGGCCGGTGGTGACGCCGATGGCGCCGCGTGCTGCTTCGATGGGGGAATCTACGTCGGCCATGTCTCACTCTCCAATAGCCGAAGAGCGAAAGACGGATTGCCGGTGGTGGCGCGCCGCTCCCTCCCTCCGCCGGTGTCAACCGGATCAGGTTCAGCGGGTCGGGGGCTCGTGCCCCCCTCTCAACCGCCGTCAGCGGTCCCCCGGGGATATGGCCGTTCTACGCGCCTTGCGGGACGCGGTAAAGCCGGGCGCGATCGGTGCCGCGTCCGGGAGCAGGTCAATTGGCCGCGCTGGTCTTCACGTCGCCGTTCAGCCCGGCGGGGAAGAAGCCGCCCGACGAGACCGCGGCCTTGTTGAGGTAGAGCACGTTCAGCACCTGCGGCGCCGAGCGGCTGAAGGTGATGCCGTTGCCGTCCGCCGGCGTGATGTTCGCCGCGCCGTTCGCGCCGACCACGCCCTGGTCGAGATCGGCCCCGCCATCGAGCGAGTCGCGATAGTTGCTGAGCGTCACGGTCTGTGCGCGGATCGCGGGCCGTTCGTAGATCGCGGTGCGGATGAACCCGGCATGATAGGCCTGTGCACCGGCGATTCCCGTGAACGCCTCACGCGTGGCGTTGAGGTTGGCGAGCGCGACCAGCCCCTTGTAGGCGGTGACGATCACGTCCTGCAGGAAGAAGGCGCCGAGGAGGAAATTGTCCTCATTGGCATAAGGGTTGAACAACTCCCCTGCGCCGACCGTGGTGGCATTGCGCGCCGCGGTGGTGAAGGCGCCGTCGGCAGCGCCGGAAATGTTGATCGCCGGCTGCGCGACCCCCTCCGCCGCGATCAGGGTGCGCAGCGCCACGACGCGGGCGCGGGCATCCTGCGCGATCTCGCGCGCGCAGGCGGCGATCACGGCATCGGTGAAGGGCACGGTCGACCCGCCGGTGACGGCGCCCGGCGTGCCCGTGCCGGTCAGCAGCGCCGCATCAAGGCCCGCGCCGGTGGTCGCATAGGAGAAATATTGCGCCTGGAGATATTCGAGCTGCAGCGCGAAGTTCAGCGCCGCGCGATCGGCGTTGCTGGTCGACGTCGGGGTCGGCGTCGGGCTGGGCGACGGATTGGGCGCGGGGCCGTTGTCGTCGTCGTCATCGCCGCCGCAGGCCGACAGCAGCGCAAGGCCCCCGGCGGCGATCGAGGCGCCCCCGGCAAGCTGGAGGAAACGGCGGCGTTCGGCGCGGCGCGCGGCGGCAGCGTCGAGCATCGGGGGAATGGTGTCCTGATCGGTCATGGCGATGGGATCCTGGAATCGAATACAGACGGGCGCGGCGCGCGCGGCCTCAGCCGGCGGTCGGCGAGGCCGAGGGCGTCGGGGTCGGGGTCGGGGTCGGCGCGGCCGTCGTCTTGATCGTGCCGTTCAGCCCGGCCGGGAAGAACCCGCCGGTGGAGATCGACGTGGCGGCGTTGAGATACAGGATGTTGAGCACCTGCGACGGGGTGCGCACAAACACCTGCCCCTTGCCGTTGAGCGGCGCCACATTGGCGACCGTCGCGCCCGAGGCGTTGGTGGTCGGTCGGACCCCCTGGTCGAAATCGCTGGTCGTGCCGTCCAGCGTGTCGCGATAATTGGAGATCGCCTCCGTCGCGTCGATCAGCGACGGCAGCGTCAGCCCGCGACGATAAAGGGCGAGGCGCACGGTGGCGGCATGTTCCGCCTCCACCTGCAGGATGCCGGCCACTGCCTCCGCCGTGGTCGGGGTGCCGAGGAAGCCGAGCACGCCGGCATAAGCGGTGACGCTGACGTCCTTCAGCATGTAGAGGCCGAGCAGGAAATCATTGTCGGTGCCATAGGGATCGAAGCCTGCCCCGGCGCCGACGAGGCCGGCCGCGCGCGCGAGCGTGCTGAACGCGCTGGTCGCCCCGGTGCCAAGGTCGATCGCCGGCTGCGCGACGGCATAGACCGTGCTGGCCTGCGCGCGCAGGAACTTCACATGCGCCAGCGCATCGGCAGCCATTTCCTGCGCGATGGAGGCGAGCGCGGGATCGGCAAAGGTCTTCTGCCGGCCGCCGTTCGCAGCGCCCGCCGTGCCGGTGCCCGAGGTATCGGCCGCCACCAGCGTCTTGCCGGTGGTGGCGATGGACAGGAAATTGGCCTGCAGATATTCGAGGTTCAGCGCAAAGTTGATCGGATCGACCTCTCCCAGCGACTGGGCGCTCGCCTTGGTGCCGAGCGCCAGCGCGCCCGCCCCGACCGCAGCGGCGCCGGCCACGGCAGTGAAGAAACCGCGGCGGTGCACCCCCGCAGCGCCGGACGCCTGCGGCGCCTCAATCAACGGATCGGTCTGCGACATCGCGGCTTCCTTCTTCCTGTGCGCGCGCACCGGCAGGCGCGTCACCGCCGGTGCGTAACTTCGTTCGCTGTCGGGTTCCTGAACGGATCGACAGCTTATCCTGTATCGCTAGCGGGAAACGAGGCGGAGGGGAATGACTTACGCATCGACCGGGCGCGTCCGCGCGCCCGCTACGGCTGGCCAGATGGCGCGATCAGGCGTCGGCCCAGCGGCGCAGCAGGTTGTGATAGACGCCGGTCAGCTGAATCACTGCCGGATCGCCCTGCCCCCGGTCGGCGCCGATCGTCTGCACCGCGCGGTCGAGATCGAACAGGATCCGCCGGTCGCCATCGTCGCGCACCATGGATTGCAGCCAGAAGAAGGACGCGACCCGCGTGCCGCGCGTGACCGGCGTCACGTGATGGAGGCTGGACGAGGGATAGACCACCGCATGGCCGGCGGGCAGCTTCACCCGCTGCACCCCGAACAGATCCTCGATCACCAGCTCGCCGCCGTCATAGTCGGCCGGATCCGCCAGGAAGAGGGTGCAGGAAATGTCGGCGCGGATGCGGAAATCGGTGCCGCGCTGGATACGGATCGCATTGTCGACATGCGTGCCGAACGTCTGGCCAATGCCGTAGCGGTTGAACAGCGGCGGAAATACCTTCAGCGGCAGCGTCGCCGCGAAGAACAAGGGCGAGCGGCCGAGCGCGTCGAGCACCATCTGCCCCGCCTCGCGCGCCGCCGCGCTGTCCTCGGGCAATTGCTCGTTGCGCTTGGCCAGCGCCGACTGATGGCCTGACGTCACATTGCCATCGACCCATTGCGCGGCGTCGATGATGCCGCGCAGCCGCGCGACCGCGGCGGCATCGAGCAGGTCGGGGATCGCGATCAGCATGGCGTGGCGTTCATCCTTGGCGGTCGGCGGGCGGAGGAAGGACGCGCCCTCCCCCCGCCCGCGCGATCAATAGCGGTAGGCGACGGTCAGCACCGCCGAGCGCGCGTCGCCCGGCGTCGCCCAGCCATTGTTGCGGATCCGCGTGAAATACAGTTCGTCACCAATGTTCTTCACGTTCAGCTGCGCGGTCAGCCTGGGCGAGATGTCATAGGCCAGATAGCCGTTGTGCACCCAATAATCGTCCGAGCGATAGATCGTCGGCGCGGTCGCGGTCGGCAGGTTGAACGCGAACGTCCCCTGATAAGTGACGCCATAGCCGATCGTCAGCCCGAACGGCAGGCGATAGGTGGTGAACAGGCTGCCCGAATGATCGGGCGTGTTCTGCAGCGGCGCACCGCGCGCAGGATCGGGATTGGCGGGCGTGTTGCCGCATGCCGCGCCGGGATTGGCGAGGCAGTAATCGGACACCGACTGGAGCAGCTTGGGCTTCAGATAGGTGTAATTGGCGGTGATATCCCAGGCGGGCGTGATCTTGCCGGTCGCACCCAGCGAAATGCCATCGACACGTGAGCGGCCGTCCAGCGCCTGATCGGGCACGGTCGGATCGTTGGAGGCGACACGATATTTGTCGCGTTCGTTGCGGAACGCCGCCGCGGTCAGCAGCAGCCGGCCGCCGAACAGCTCCGCCTTGGCACCGATCTCGTAATTCTTGGCGGTTTCGGGATCGACGTTGCAGGTGGCGACGGTGCAGGCACCGTTCACGGCGTTCTGCGACGGCGTCATCGCATTGCCATAAGCGGCATAGAGGCTGACCGCCTCGACCGGCTTGTACACCAGCCCGACGCGATAGGAGAACAAGGTCGCATTGTTGGTGAGGCGCGGGCCGGGGATGATCGGCCCTTGCGGTGTCGTCGCCGTTGCGCCGGTGTTCGCGGCCAGCGCGTCGGTCCGGTAATTGCCGCGATTGTCCTCCAGCCGCAGCCCGCCGTTCAGCTCGACCTTGCCGAGCTTCATCGTGTCGAAGAGGTAGACCGCCCAGTTGCTGAGCTCACCCCGCTGGCGGCCCGATTCCAGCCGATTGATCGGACCGGTATAGACGTTGCTGCCGTATACGCGGCCGGCGGGACCGGGCGCCACGACATTGGGATTGGTGTAGTTGATCAGCGGGAAGGAGGCATAGGCCGCGGTGCCGTTCGGATTGCGGTACACGTTGCCGGTCGACAGCGTGAACTCCTCCCAGCTGTACGATCCGCCGAGCACCAGCGTATGTTCGATCGCGCCGGTGCTGACCGTCGCGCGCAGATCGAGCTGATCATACATCAACAGGTTGGTGACATCGCGGTAATTGCCGCGCGGGCCGCCGATCAGATAATAGCCGACGGGTGTCGTCGTCGGGCAGGCCGCGCCGGTCGGCTGGACGTTGCCCGGCAGGCAATAGGTGCCCTGCGGCGGGCCGACGATCGAGAGCTGCTGCACATTCTGCCACCGCGCGAGGTTGCGCAGCGAGACCCGGTCGCTGAATTCATGTTCGAAGATCAGCGTCGCACGGTCGATCGTGATGTCCTGCGTATCGACGTTGCGATAGCCGAAATAGTCGCTGCGATCGACGCCGGGCAAAGGCCCGTTGTTGAAGGCGTTCTTGTAATAAGGGACGCCATATTGCGGGATATTGTCGTCTTCCTCGTGGAAGTAATGCACCGTCAGCCGCGTCGGCCCGCCTAGGCCGAGCGTGGCGGACGGCGCGATGCCCCAGCGCTTGTTGTATTCGACATCGCGGCCGGGCACGTCATTGCGATGTGCCATGGCGTTCAACCGCAACGCCAGCGTGTCGGTGGCGCGCACGTTCGCGTCGATCGTGGTGCGGTAATAATCGTCGGTGCCGATCCCGCCATCGACGCGGATCGCGGTCTCCGCCTGCGGCAGCTTCGTGACGAGGTTGATCGAGCCGCCGACCGAACCGGCGCCCGAATAGACCGAATTGGCGCCGTTCACGACCTCCACCTGTTCGATCACGAACGGGTCGCCGCGGGTATATTGCCCGCTGTCGCGCACGTTATCGACGGTGATGTCGCTCGACGCCGAATAGCCGCGCAGCGTGATCTGGTCGGACGGCGCCACGCCGCCTTCCGCCGCGCCAAAGGTGATCCCCGGCACGGTCGACAGCACGTCGCGCAGAGTGAGCAGGTTCTGCTCCTCGATCGTCTTGTTGGTGAGGATGGTGACCGTCTGCGGCGTGTCGCGCACCGGGCGCGTCGCCTTGGCGCTGGCCTGTTCGGAGGTCACCTGCTGCCCGGTGACGATGATGTCGTCGCGGCGGCGATCCTCGGTCGTCACCTGCTGCGGCGCGGGCGTGCCTGCGCCTGGTGCTGCCGTGCCCGCTGCCGCCTGCGCCGGCGCGCTGGCAATGAAGCCGACCGCTGCCAATGCGAGGAATGACGGCGCCCCCGCCGATCCCACCCGATCCATCATCTCTCATGCCCCCTGAATGTATCAAATTGTGTCCGGGCAGCTATTGAGAGTCGTTCGCACTGTCAACGATAATGCGAGTGATTATTACTTATTGTCCGCTTCTGACAGGATCCAGCTCCGCAGCGCGCTCGCTAGGTTGGGGGGGTCGTCGGCCGCGATGCGCAACGCATCGACCTGCGCCACGAGTGCCGACAAGGGCAACGCGCGGCGGACGGCGGCGCGCTCCAGCGCCTGCCAGAACATCGGTTCGAGGCTAATCGACGTGGCGTGGCCGGCGATGGTGATCGATCGCTTGACCGGGCCCGCGAAGCCCCCTGCCGGCGCGTTGATATTGGTCATGGCTGGATTGCATCGTGCGCGGGCAGGTGCTCGGGGCGGAGGGGCATCGCACGACCGTACAGCGAGGCGGCGGCGCAGCCTAGCCGCGCCGCCGCCGGGAACGCCGCGCTATTCGAGGTCCGCTTCGCTGACGACGATCGGGTTGGCGTCGGAATTGCGCGACAGCGCCGACAGCGCAGCGTCGCTCACCTGGTCGATGAAGCGATTGAGCATTTCCACCCCGTCGCCATCGGGCCGGTCGCCGCTCAGCGCCTCGAGCAGGTCATATTGCACGGCGAACTCGTAATCGTCGCCGTCGACCTCCGCGGTGAATTCCACCAGTTCGGCATCGATGTTGTCGAGAATGCTGTTGTTGTCGATTTCAATCTGGCCTTGCGCCATCCTAGTCCATCCTTCCGTGGGTCGATGTCCATGTCCGTTGCGGGCACGCGGTCAGGCCGGCAGCACCCGCACCAGATCGCCGATGCCATCCCCTTCGAACCTGTCCAGCGGCATTTCGGGGATCAGCCACACCGGACGCTCCAGCTTCAGCACCGCGTCGGCGCGCATCGCGGGGTCGAGATCCTGCCAGGCACGCACCGCCGTCTCGAGGCTGGTGACTTCGGGCACCGCCGCGTCGCCGCGCGGCACATTTTCCAGCGAGGCGCTCATCTTCCAGTCGATCGGCGGGGGGGGCGCCTCGCCCCAGGTTGCTTCGGCCATTCCAGTCTCCGGCTCGCTGCGGTTTCTTTCCAATTGCCTTATCGCCGGAGACGGCGGCACGGTTCCCGCGCGGTCGCACTGGAGATGGCAACGCGCATCGACTAGGGCGCGATCGAAACCGCCCGGCAGGCGTTGACGGCCAGGCGCGCAAGAGAGGATCGATCATGACGCGGCATCTTCCCTGGATCGCGCTGGCCATCGTCGGTGCCGTCAGCCTGGGCGTGGTCGCCACCGTCCGGGGCGAGCCGATCAACGCGCTGTGGATCGTCGCGGCAGCGATTTCCGTCTATCTCATCGCCTATCGTTATTATGCGCTGTTCATCGCGCGCGCAGTGGTCGGGATCGACCCGTCGCGCCCGACCCCGGCGGAGCGGCGCGCGGACGGGCTGGATTTCATCCCCACCGACCGGCGCGTCCTGTTCGGCCATCATTTCGCGGCCATCGCCGGCGCAGGGCCATTGGTCGGCCCGGTGCTGGCGGCGCAGATGGGCTATCTGCCCGGCACCTTGTGGATCCTCGCTGGCGTGGTGATTGCCGGGGCGGTGCAGGATTTCATGATCCTGTTCATCTCCATGCGGCGCGACGGCCGCTCGCTCGGCGAACTGGTGCGGATGGAGATGGGCGCGATTCCGGGCACGATCGCGCTGGTCGGCGCCTTCATGATCATGGTCATCATCCTTGCCGTGCTGGCATTGATCGTGGTGCGCGCGCTGGCCGAAAGTCCCTGGGGGCTGTTCACCGTGGTCGCCACCGTGCCGCTCGCGATGCTGATGGGCGCCTATACCCGCTGGATCCGCCCCGGCGCGATCGGCGAGGTATCGGTGATCGGCCTCCTTGGCCTCATCGCGGCGATTATCCTCGGCCAGTCGGTCGCGGAAAGCGCCGTCTGGGGCCCGATCTTCACGCTGACGCCGGTGCAATTGTGCTTCGGCCTCATCGCTTATGGCGCCATCGCCTCGTTGCTGCCGGTGTGGCTGCTGCTCGCCCCGCGCGACTACCTGTCGACCTTTTTAAAAATCGGCGCGATCGCCGCGCTGGCGATCGGCATCGTCGTGCTCGCCCCGCCGCTGCGCATGCCGGCGCTGACCGAGTTCGCCTTCTCCGGGACCGGCCCGGTCTGGGCCGGGCCGCTGTTCCCGTTCCTGTTCATCACCATCGCCTGCGGGGCCGTCTCCGGCTTCCACGCGCTGATTTCCAGCGGCACCACGCCCAAGCTGATCGCCAATGAGCGCGATGCGCCCTTCATCGGCTATGGTGCGATGCTGATGGAAAGCGCGGTCGCGATCATGGCGCTGATCGCGGCGTCGATCCTCGATCCCGGCATCTATTTCGCGATGAACGCGCCGACCGCGATCACCGGCGGCGACCCCGTCACCGCAGCCGCCGCGGTAACGGCGATGGGCTTCCCGGTGTCGGCGGAAACGCTGGCGAACACCGCGCGCGAGGTGGGCGAGACGACGATCGTCAGCCGGGCGGGCGGCGCGCCGACGCTGGCGGTCGCGATGGCGGAAATCTTCAGCGCGATCCTCGGCGGGCCGGGCATGAAGGCCTTCTGGTACCATTTCGCCATCCTGTTCGAGGCGCTGTTCATCCTGACCGCGGTCGATGCGGGGACGCGCGCCGGCCGCTTCATGCTTCAGGACCTGCTCGGCCTCGCCGCGCCGCGCTTCAAGGAAACCTCCAGCTTCCTGCCCGGGCTTATCGCCACCCTGCTGTGCGTCGGTGCCTGGGGCTTCTTCCTCTATCAGGGGGTCACCGACCCGCTGGGCGGGGTGAACACGCTGTGGCCGCTGTTCGGTATCTCCAACCAGATGCTGGCGGCCGTTGCGCTGATGCTGGCGACGGTGGTGCTGTTCCGTATGAAGCGCGATCGCTTCGCCTGGGTGACGATCGTTCCCGCCGGATGGCTGGTGCTGTGCACCGGCACGGCGGGGCTGATGAAGCTGTTCCACCCCGATCCCAAGATCGGCTTCCTCGCGCACGCTCAGGTCTTTTCGGACGCGATCGCGCGCGGCGAGGTGCTGAAGCCGGCGGCGTCGATGGCGGAGATGGGGCGGATCGTGTTCAACGACCGGATCGACGCGGCATTGTGCGCGCTGTTCCTCGTCGTGGTGGCGGCGATCCTGTTCTACACCGTGCGCACCTGCGTGGCGGCGCGGCGCATCGCCTCCCCAAGCGTGAGCGAAATCCCGCCCGCGCTGGAGATCGCACGATGAGCTTCCTCGGGCGCGTAGCCGAGACCGCACGGCTGATGGTCGGCCTGCCCGACTATGACACCTATTGCCGGCACATGGCCGATCGCCACCCGGAGCGCACACCGATGACCCGCGCGGAATTCTTCCGCGACCGGCAGCAGGCGCGGTACGGCAGCGGCGGCGGGCGCTGCTGCTGACCCGCCCGCCCGAACAGAACGTCTAGCTGAGGTTCGGCCGCAGCCAGCGTTCGACCTCATCCTTCGGCCGGCCACGACGCGCGGCATAATCGGCCACCTGGTCCTGCCCGATCTGCGCCACGCCAAAGTAAGCTGCGTCGGGATGGCCGAAGTAGAAGCCGGAGACTGCCGCGGTCGGCAGCATCGCCATGCTTTCGGTCAGCGTGATTCCCGCGACATCGCCCGACCCGTCAGCCAGCATTGCGAACAATTCCGGCTTCAGCGTGTGATCGGGGCAGGCGGGATAGCCCGGCGCCGGGCGGATGCCGCGATATTGCTCACGGATCAGCGCCTCGTTGGTCAGCTGCTCGTCGGGCGCATAACCCCATAGGGTGGTGCGGACATGCTGGTGCAGCCGCTCGGCAAAGGCCTCGGCAAAACGGTCGGCCAGCGCCTTCAGCAGGATGTCGTTGTAATCGTCGGTATCGGCCTTGAACCGCGTCAGATGCGGATCGATGCCGTGGATGGCGACCGCGAAGCCGCCCATCCAGTCGCCATGCGTATCGATGAAATCGGCGAGGCACATGTTGGCGCGCCCTTCCCGCTTCGCGACCTGCTGGCGAAGGAAGCACAGCCGGCGGCTGTCCTCGTTGCTGCGATTGAGGTCAGGCACGCGGATATATTCGGGCACGCTGCCGCCATCGGGGGTGCGATGGTCGTCCGAATGGCGATGCTGGACGAACACGTCGTCGCCATGGCGGTGACACGGCCACAGCCCGACGACGCCGCGCGCGGTGAGCCACTTCTCCGCGACGATCGTGTCGAGCATCGCCTGCGCATCGGCGTAAAGCGATCGCGCGCTTTCGCCAACGATCGCGTCATCGAGGATCGCGGGGAAATTGCCCGCCAGTTCCCACGAGCGGAAGAAGGGCGTCCAGTCGATCACCTCGCGCAGGTCGGCAAGATCCCAGTCGTCGAACCGGTGCACGCCGGGCTGGAGCGGCGCGGCAGGCCTTAGCGCCATGTCCGCCACGAACGCATTCTCGCGCGCCTTCTCCAGCGACACCAGGTTCGATCCGCTGGCGTTGGCGCGCTTGACGCGCACCTCGTCATATTCGGCCTTCGTCTTGGCGACGAACTCGGTCGATTGCGTGTCGGAGACCAATTGCGTGCACACGCCGACCGCACGGCTGGCGTCGAGCACATGGACCACCGCGCCCTTGTAGGCGGGGTCGATCTTCAGCGCGGTATGGACGCGGCTGGTCGTCGCGCCGCCGATCAGGAGCGGCATCGTCATGCCGGCGCGCTGCATCTCCTCCGCCACCGTCACCATCTCGTCGAGCGAGGGGGTGATGAGGCCGGACAGCCCGATCATGTCGGCATCATGCTCCACCGCCGCCTCGAGGATCCGGGTCCACGGCACCATCACGCCAAGGTCGACGATCTCGAAGCCGTTGCACTGGAGCACCACGCCGACGATGTTCTTGCCGATATCGTGGACGTCGCCCTTCACGGTCGCGAGCACAATCTTGCCCTTGCCCTTGGCCCCCGGCTCCTTCGACGCCTCGATATACGGCAACAGATGCGCCACCGCCTTCTTCATCACGCGGGCGGATTTCACCACCTGCGGCAGGAACATCTTGCCCGATCCGAACAGGTCGCCGACGACGTTCATGCCGTCCATCAGCGGGCCTTCGATCACCTCGATCGGCTTTGCCGCCTGCTGCCGCGCCTCCTCGGTATCCTCGACCACGAAGGCGTCGATGCCGCGCACCAGCGCATGTTCCAGCCGCTTGGCGACCGGCCAGCTGCGCCATTCCAGCGCGGCGCTGTCGTCGGCGACAGCGCCCTTCTGCCCGCGGAACCGCTCGGCGATCGCGATCAGCCGCTCGGTCGGCGTCTCGTCCGCCGAGCGCGCCGGACGGTTGAGGATCACATCCTCGCACGCCTCGCGCAATTCGGGGTCGATCTGGTCATAGACGTCGAGCTGGCCGGCGTTGACGATCGCCATGTCGAGGCCCGCGGGTATCGCATGATAGAGGAACACCGAATGCATCGCGCGGCGCACCGGCTCGTTGCCGCGGAAGCTGAACGACAGGTTGGAGAGCCCGCCCGAGAAATGGACGTGCGGGCAGCTCGCCTTGATGCGCTTCACCGCATTGATGAAATCGACGCCGTAATTGTTGTGCTCGTCGATCCCGGTCGCCACCGCGAACACATTGGGGTCGAAGATGATGTCCTCCGGCGGGAAGCCGATGCCGGTCAGCAGCTTGTAGGCGCGCTGGCAAATCTCGACCTTGCGATCCTCGGTATCGGCCTGCCCCACCTCGTCAAACGCCATGACGACGACGGCCGCGCCATAGGCCATGCACTTCCTGGCCTCGGCGAGGAATTTCTCCTCGCCCTCCTTCATGCTGATCGAATTGACGATCGGCTTGCCCGACACGCATTTCAGCCCGGCCTCGATCACCTCCCACTTGGAGCTGTCGATCATCACCGGCACGCGCGCGATGTCGGGTTCGGCGGCGATGCGCTTCAGGAAGGTGGTCATCGCCTCGACCGCGTCGAGCAGGCCTTCGTCCATGTTGACGTCGATGATCTGGGCGCCGTTCTCGACCTGGTTGAGCGCGACGGTGACGGCGGCGTCATAGTCGCCGGCCATGATCAGCTTCTTGAACGCCGCCGATCCGGTGACGTTGGTCCGCTCACCGATGTTGACGAACTGGGTGGAGGAGGTGGGTTGGGAGGCCATGATATCCAGTATTTTCCGTGCGTGCCGGGCGTGCCCGCGACACGGCCGCGCGGGGGCGGCCGGCAACAGGGAAGCCGCGCCTAGGCGGCCATGGTGAACGGTTCGAGCCCGGCAAGCCGCGTGCGCACCGGCGGCACCGGGATCGCCCGCGGGGCCAGACCGCGCACGGCGTCGGCAATCGCCTTGATATGCGCCGGCGTCGAACCGCAGCAGCCGCCCAGCACGTTGACCTGCCCCGCGTCGGCCCATTCCCGGACCAGCCCGGCGGTCGTCTCCGGCGCCTCGTCATAGGCGCCCAGTTCGTTGGGCAGGCCGGCGTTGGGATAGACCATGATCAGCGTGTCGCAGATCTCGCTCAGCGTCTTCACATGCGGGCGAAGCTGCTGCGCGCCGAACGAGCAATTCAGCCCGATCGTCACTGGCTTCGCATGGCGCACGGCGTGCCAGAACGCCTCCACCGTATGGCCCGACAGATTGCGACCCGACAGATCGGTCAGCGTCATCGACAGCATGATCGGCACGTCGCGCCCGATCGCGGCGCCCGCCTCCTGCGCGGCCATCACGCCGGCCTTGGCGTTCAGCGTGTCGAACACCGTCTCGATCAGGACGAAGTCCGCCCCGCCCTCGATCAGCGCATCCGCCTGTTCGCGATAGACCTGCTTCAGATAGTCGAAGTCGATCTCGCGAAAGCCGGGATCGTTGACGTCGGGCGACAGCGACAGCGTCTTGTTGGTCGGCCCGATCGCGCCGGCGACGAAGCGGCGGCGGCCGTCACGCGCGGCATATTCGTCAGCGATACGGCGCGCCATGGCGGCGCTTTCGACGTTGATCTCGCGCACCAGATTCTCGGCGCCATAATCGGCCTGGCTGATGCGATTGGCCGAGAAGGTGTTGGTTTCCGCGATATCGGCCCCCGCCTCGAAATAGGCGCGGTGGATCGATTCGGGCACCTCCGGCTTGGTCAGCGCGAGGATGTCGTTGTTGCCCTTCTGGTCATGCCCAAGGCCAAGCGTGCCGGCATAATCCGCCTCCGACAGCTTCCAGTTCTGGATCTCGGTGCCGAATGCCCCGTCGGTGACGAGGATACGCTCGCGCGCGGCATCGAGCAGGGCTTCGCGGGCGCCCTCGGGCGCAAGACTGGCGTGGCTGGGCATGAAGCGCAGCATATAAAGATATCTTTATATGTTCAAGCCAGGTGGTCAGAGCCTTTCATCAGGCACGATCACGCGGCGGCCGTCGGCGCGTGCGAGCACCTCCACCCGCACCCCATAAGCCGCGGCGAGGTGCGCAGGCGTCATCACCCTGTCGGTGACGCCATGCGCGAGCACGCGGCCGTCCTTCAGCAGCAGCACCTCGTCCGCGATCGCGGCGGCCTGGGTCAGGTCGTGCAGCACGACGACGACGCCCATGCCGCGCGTCGCCGCATCCCGCAGCAGCGCCAGCGTCTCGAGTTGGTGCAGCGGATCGAGGCTGGCGAGCGGCTCATCGGCGAGCAGCCAGCGCGGCTCGCCGGCCAGCACCCGCGCGAGCAATACACGCGCGCGTTCCCCACCCGACAGGCTGCGCACCGCGCGCTCGGCCAGATCGATGGTGTGCGTGGCCGCAAGCGCCCGCTCCACGGCCGCCGCGTCGCCGTCGCCGTGCGGCAGGCGGCCGAGCGCGACCAGATCGCGCACACGCATGTTCCAATGCACCACCGAATCCTGCGGCAGGTAGCCGATCGCTTGGGCGCGATCGCGCGGTGACAGCGCGGCGACATCGGCGCCGTCGATGCTGACCGCGCCACCCTCGACCGGCACCAGCCCGGCGGCGGCGCGCAGCAGCGTGCTCTTGCCCGCGCCATTCGCGCCCAGCACCACCGTCACCCGGCCGGGCGCGAAGGCGGCGTCGACGCCGTGGAGGATTCGCCGCCGCCCGAGCGTAACGGCCAGATTGCGGGCCATCAGCCCCACGACCGCCCCCGCTCACCCAGCAGCAGGGCGAGGAAGAAGGGGGCGCCGATCAGCGCCATGGCGACACCCAGCCGCACCTCGCCCGCCCCGGGCACCAGCCGGCAGAGCGTGTCCGCGCCGAGCACCAGCGCCGCCCCGCCCAATGCGCTCGGCACCAGCAGCGCAGAAGGCCGCGCGCCGACCAGCGGGCGCAGCAGATGCGGCACGACCAGCCCGACGAAGCCGATCACGCCAGTCACTGCGACACCAGCGCCGACCGCCAGCCCGGTTCCGGCGATCACCAGCGCCTGCAAGCGCCTGAGGTCCACTCCCAGCGATCGGGCGGCGTCGCTGCCCAGCGTGAGCGCGTCGAGGCTGCGCCCGGTCAGGAGCAGCAACACCGCACCGGCCAGCATGAACGGCGCGGCATGGGCCAGATCGGCGAAGCTGCGATCGGTCAGCGCGCCCATCAGCCAGTCGAGCACCTCCGCCACGACATAAGGATTGGGCGCGATCGAGATGAGGAAGGCGGTAAGCGCCGCGGCGAGGCTGGCGAGTACCGATCCCGCCAGCACGAAGGCGGCCGGGCTCTCCGCCCGCCAGGTGAGCGCGGCGAGCAACGCCATCGCCCCGATCGCCGCCGCCATCGCCGCAGCGAACACGCCCCATTGGCTCGACACCCCCAGCACCAGCGCGGCGACCGCGCCCAGCGCCGCGGCGGAGGAGACGCCCAGCACGCCGGGGTCGGCGAGCGGGTTGCGCAGCCATCCCTGAAGCACCGCGCCCGACAGGCCAAGCACCGCGCCAAGCACCGTCGCCAGCAACGCGCGCGGCAGCCGCAGTTCGGCGATGATCATCCAGCGCGGATCGCCCGACCACCAGGCGTCCAGCGGCACCCACGCCTTGCCCGCCATCAGCGAGCCGGCGAACAGCAAGAGGACGAGCAGCAGCAGGGCGGCGTTCAGCGGCACGCGGCTCATGCGCCAAGGCTCCGGCGGATTGCGGCAAGCCGCTCCAGCGCAGGCGCGATCGTCGGCCCGCCGCAATTGACGAGCGTACGGGGGAAGGACGCCTCGCGGGTCGCTGTGCCGCTCGCCGCGAGCAACCGGCGGCGCATCGTCGCGGTGCGCCCGCCAGCGTCGGGGGACAAGATCGCCGCGGGTGGATCAGCAACGATCCTCTCCACCGGCAACCGCCCCGTCATCGCCAGGCCGTAATCGGCGGCGGCATCGCGCATCCCGACGTGGCGCATCATCTCGTGCAGCAGCGTGCCGTCACCATTGGCAAGGTCGCCGCCGATGAACAGCAAGGCGGACGGGCCGGGCCCGTTCCCACGTGTCGCTGCCAGCGCGTCGGCGATCCGCGCGTCGAGCGCCCCGCCCCGCCCCGCTGCGCCGACAGCGGCGGCGACTTCGGCGATCTGCGCGCGGCTGGCGGCGATCGTCGTGGGGGAATCGAGGTACAGGGTCCGGAGCCCCGCGCGCTCAAACGCCGCGCGGGTCGCCGGCGGCGTGAAGCTGCTCGCGATGACCAGATCGGGCGCGAGCGCGATCACCTCCTCCGCGGTGCCTGCCGTGGCGCGGAACTGGCGCGCCACGTCGAGCGGGAGCGAGGTCGCGCGGGGATCCTGCGAATAATGGCTGATCGCGGCGATCCGCTGCGGCGGCACCAGCGCGAGCAGCAACTGGTCCGCGCACGGGTTAAGCGAGACGATCCCGCCACCCCGCTCGCCGACGCGCGCCGGCGCCGCGCCGGAACAGCCGGCGAGCAACAGCACAAGGAGCAGGATCAGCCGCATCGATCGTCAGCCTACCGCTCCCGTCCCCGCCCCGTCGCGATCAAAATGAGCGCGATGGGGCGGGGAACGGGCGCGGTGACGCCTCAGTCCAGCTTCACGCGAAGGCCGCCATAGGCCGCGCGCCCGATCGTGCCGTAATTGGCGACCACGCGGTAATCGGCGTCGAACACATTCTCGACCCGGCCATAGATCGACAGGCGGTCGTTCAGCGGCAGCTCGGCCCGCAGGTTCGCCAGCGTATAGCCGTCGAGCCGAACGCGATTGGCCGCATCGTCGAAACTGTCGCCTACGGTCAGCACGGTCGCGCCCAGCGCCAGCCCGAAGGGGAAGCGATAATCGGCCGAGACGCTGACGCTGTCCGCCGGCCGCCGCGCGAGATCGTTGCCGACCAGCCCGGCGCTGCGGTTCTCGCTGTCGACATGGGTATAGGCGGCGTTGATGGTGAAGCGATCGCCCGGACGCATCAGCAGCGCGAACTCGGCGCCCTTGGCACGCGTGCGCGCAATGTTGCTGTAGGTAAAGGTCAGCGCGTCGAAATCGATCTGGTTGCGCGTGTGACGGTTGAAATAGGTCGCGCTGGCAACCAGCCGGTCGTCGATCAGCCGCTGCTCGATCCCTGCGTCCCAGCTCTTCGCGGTTTCCGGGTCGAGAGTCGGCGTGCCGTAGAAGGGCGCGTACAGCTGGTACAAGGTCGGCGCCTTGAAACCCTCGGCATAGCTGGCGCGCAGCGTCGTGCCGGTCGGCAGCGTATAGGCGGCATTGGCGGCAAAGGTGGTGCGCCCGCCAAAGGCATCGTCATCGTCGTGCCGCACCCCGCCGGTGATGGCGAGGCCGGCGACCGGCGTCAGGATCACTTCGCCCCACACGCTCGTCGTGCCGCGGCTGAACCGGTCCGTGCCGTCGGCAAGGCGGGTCGTCTCATGCTCCGCCCCCAGCACGACGCGGATCTGGTCGGTCGCCTGCAGATCGCCCTTGTAGGTGTAGCGTTCGCTGCGCCCGCGCGACAGGAACAATGGCGCGGCGCCGACATCGGGATCGTAATTGTCGCGGTCGATATCGGCGATCTGGAACGCCAGCACGTTGCGGAACCGGCCGTCGAGCAAATCGGCGTTCAGCCCGGCATAGCCGTACAATTCCTGCGCGGTGGAATATTCGCGCGTATCGGCAAAGGCGAAGGCGGGCGCGGGAAAGCCGTCGAGGTCGGTACGGCTGTCCGCCCAATACCCACGCAGGTCGAGCCGGATGTTGGGCGCGAACGCCACTTCCACCCGGCCACTGGCGCCATATTGGCGATAGCCGTCCCGCTCGATGCCGCGATCATAAGCGGAAATGCCGTCAGTGCGCAGGTACCCGCCGGTGAGCGCACCGGAGACGATCCCGCTGCCGCCCGAAATGCCGCCGCTGGCGAACAGCGTATCCATCGCGCCATATTCGACATTGCCGCGCGCGCGCAGCTGCTGCGTCGGCGCCTGGGTGATCACGTTGACGACACCGCCGATCGCCTGGCTGCCCCAGGGCACCGAATTGGGACCGCGCACCACCTCGACCCGCTCGACCGAGGCGGTGAGCAGATTGGCGAAATCGAACGCGCCGCCCGGTGATGAGGGATCGTTGACGCGAACGCCGTCGATCAGCGTCAGCGTCTGGTCCGCCTCCGCGCCGCGGATCCGCACGTAATTGACCGTGCCAACCCCGCCGTTGCGGGTCATCGTCACGCCCGGCGTCGTCTGCAACAGGTCGCTCAGCACCACCGTCTGCCGCTGTTCGATCGTCTCGCGGTCGATGATCGTCACCGCCTGGCCGGTGGTGTCGACATCCTGCGGCACGCCGCTGGCCGTCACCACGATATCGCCGCGCGGCGGCGCTTCCTGCGCCCCCTCCTGTGCGAGCGCGGGCGCGGCGATCAGGGTGGCGGATGCCGCCAGCCATTGGATGGTCTTCATTGTTCTTGCCCCAACAAAAGGGCTGCGGCCGGCGCCTTGCACAGCGCCGTCCGTCAGCCGATCCCTCTTGTCGTTCGCTCGAGGGTTTCGGCCTCGTCCGCCCGGCACACCCCGTCCGCGCGATGGATCGACGTGCGACCGGCAGGTCTCCTGGCTCTCGGTTCACCGTGCCGCCCGGCCTTCCCGGAAGCCTCAAGCTTCCAGTGGCGCGGATGGGCGACACTCGCCGATCACAGTTGCGGGGGCAGCGCGGGATCAGGCCGTTGGCCCTTCCCGACTTCCCTTTTCATCCCGTCTCCGGGAACCGTTCGCGGGCGCGCCCCTAGGATCAGCGGCCGGGGCGCGTCAATATTCGACGCCCTTTTGCGCGTTGAAGCCGGCGTTGAAGGGATGCTTCACCTCGCCGAACTCGGTGACGAGGTCGGCGATCTCGACCAGCTCTGCCCGCGCGCCGCGCCCGGTGATGCAGATATGCTTGGTCAGCGGCCGCTCCTTCAGGAACGCCAGCACCTCCGCCGACGGCAGCGTATCGTCGGCAAGCACGATGTTGAGTTCGTCGAGGATCACGAAGTCGATCTCGGAATCGAGGATCAGTTCCTTCGCCCGCTCCCAGCCGCGGCGCGCCGCGGCGATGTCGCGCGCACGATCCTGCGTGTCCCAGGTGAACCCTTCCCCCATGCTTTCGAAGCTGACGAGGTCGGACGGGTGGTCGGTGAAGAAATGGCGCTCGCCGGTTTCCCACGTGCCCTTCACGAACTGCAGGATCGCCACGCGCATCCCCCAGCCGATCGAGCGGATCGCCATGCCGAAGGCGGCGGAGGACTTCCCCTTGCCGTTGCCGGTGTGGACGATCAGCAGCCCGCGCTCGAGCGTGCGGCGCGCCTGCATCTTTTCGCGCGCCACCTTCATGCGGCGCATCCGTTCATTGTGGCGGGCGTGATCGTCGGGTGCGTCGGTCATCCGCGCGCTATCGTCATGTGCCGCGCGGCTGGCAACCGGCGGCTCATTTCGCCGCGGCAGGCGCCTTCTTGTAGGGCACGAAATCGCCGAGCACGACGAAGCCGCGCGGGATGCGCGACGTACGATCGAGCAGCTGGAGCGAATCGGTCCGGCACAATTGCGGGCCGGCCCAGCGGTTCAGCAGCGCGTCGAAATCGTTGAGCTGGTCAGCGCCGGTCTGCGGCTCGTTGACATACAGGGTGCTGCCGACGCGGTAGATGATCGCTTTCTTGTCGATGATCTGAGTCGACGTGATCGCGGTGGTGCTGATGCAGCGCACCGGCTCCCCGGCGACGCGCCCGGCGAGCGCCTTTTGCAATTGCACGTCCGGCGTGTCGCGCGGGGCTGCGGTGGCGGGAGCGGCCAGCACGGCCGCGGCGAGAAGGGCGGGTGCAAACATATTCATGCGGGAAGGCTGCGCCCGGCTTGCTGAACGCACGCTGACCATCGACAGGCCGGCGGCGGCACGATCAGCAGCGTGCGCAGACCTGTTTCGCCATCGGCGGCACGCCCTCGCCGTCCAGCGTCACCAGCGCGGCGTTCAGGTGAAGGCTGGTGGTCGACAGCCCCAGCATGTCCGCCATGCGCAGCGCCTCGCGGATGACATCGATCAACGGCCGGCCGGCATCGGCATATAGGTCAGGGGAGCACAGGTCGGATTGCATGGCGCGCGCCCTAGCCGCGTCGGCACGGCGCGGGAACCCCGCGGGCGGTAAATACCGCCGGGCGGAACGTTCCACCGGCCAGGCTGCTCGATCGCCCGTACAGCAAAGCCCTCCCCTCACGGATGCGGATGACGGATAACCTGCATTGCACTCGCTCGGGCGCTGCCCCACATAGCCGGGTAACACACCAACGGGGCAACAATGGCTGATCCATATTCGACGCTCGGCGTAGCGCGTGGCGCCTCCGAGGCCGAGATCAAGAAAGCATATCGCAAGCTCGCAAAGGAGCTGCATCCCGACCGTAATCAGGACAATCCCAAGGCGGCGGAACGCTTCAGCCAGGTCACCAATGCCTATGACCTGCTGAGCGACAAGGACAAGCGCGCCCGGTTCGACCGCGGCGAGATCGATGCCGATGGCAATCCCACCTCGCCCTTCGGGGCGGGCTTTGGCGGCGGCGGCTTTGCCGGCGGGCGCTCCGCCGGCGGCGGTTTCCGCAGCGAGGATTTCGGCGGCGCCGAGGGCGTCGACATGTCCGACATCTTCGAAGGGCTGTTCGGCGGCCGCGCCGGCGGGGCTGGCGGCGGCTTTTCCAGCGGCTTCGGCCGGCGGCAGCGCGCCGCGCCGCGTGGCGAGAATGTCGCCTATCGGCTGCGCGTCCCCTTCGTCGATGCCGCCGCGCTGGAGCCGCAGCGGATCACGCTGGCCGATGGCAAGACGATCGACCTGAAACTGCCGCCCGGCGTCGAGACGGGGACGCAGATGCGCCTGTCCGGCAAGGGTGAGCAGGGTCCGGGCGGCGCCGGCGATGCGATCGTCACGATCGACATCCAGCCGCACCGCTTCTTCACCCGCGATGGCGACGACGTTCGCCTCGACCTGCCGATCACCTTGGCGGAGGCGGTGAACGGCGGCCCGGTCAAGGTGCCGACGGTGCAGAAGCCGGTGATGCTGACCGTGCCCAAGGGATCGTCCTCGGGCCGCACGCTGCGGCTGAAGGGCAAGGGCTTCCACCGCAAGGACGGGACGCGCGGCGATCAGCTCGTCACGCTGATGATCCAGATTCCGGCCGACGATGCCGCGCTCGCGAGCTTCGTCGAGGGCTGGTCCGGCGGCGGGAACCCGCGCGCCGACATGGGCGTCTGACCTTTCCTACAGGATCGGGTCGTACAGCAACGGGGGCGATAGGTTGAGCGAGGAAGCGGGATCACTGACGCCGGAAGATCGCAAGCATCACGGCGCCGCCCGCACCAAGCTCGACCATCAGCTCGCCAAGGTCCGGCCCGGCAGCTACGCCTATGAAGTGGTGAAGCGCGCCTGCGTGGGCGTCTACAATGACGGGTTCATCCACGCTGGCAACCTTGCCTATCTGGCGCTGATGACGGTGTTCCCGTTCTTCATCGTCGCCGCCGCCGTGCTCGGCGCGCTGGGGCAGGATCAGGGCACGCGGCAGGCGGTGGAATCCTTCCTCCATGTCCTGCCGCCAGACGTCGCGAGCATCCTGCGCAAGCCGATAGCCGATGTGCTGGCGGCGCGCACCGGCGCCTTGCTGTGGCTGGGCGCGCTGATCGGCCTGTGGACGGTGGGCAGCTTCGTCGAGGCGATCCGCGAGATCTTCCGCCGCGCCTATGGCACGCGCAGTTCGCAGTCGCTGTGGCGGTCGCGCCTTGGCCTCACCTTCGGCATCGTCGTATCCGTACTGCTCGCGCTGATCTCCTTCCTGGTGCAGGGCATCCTGACCGCGACGGAACAGTTCATCTACAATCTGCTGCCCTTCGCGCAGGACATTGCCCGCTGGGTCGGGCTCAGCCGCGCGATCCCGGGGGTCGTGATGTTCGGCGCCTTGTGGATGCTGTTCTACTTCGTGACGCCGTCCAAATATCGCTATTCGGGCAACCGCGTGTGGCCCGGCGCGCTGTTCACCACCGCCTGGTGGGTGGGCATGACGGCGGGCCTGCCCTTGGTCTTGTCCAACCTTGGCGGTTATGACCTGACCTACGGCAGCCTGGCGGGGGTGGTCGTCATGCTGCTGTTCTTCTATCTGATCGGTCTTGGTCTCGTGTTCGGCGCGCATCTCAACGCGGCGCTGGCGGAACCACCGGAGAACGGGCTAGAGGGAGTCCCCCCGGTTTCGGAAGCAAGGGCAACGACGTGAATGGATTGATGGCGGGCAAGCGTGGGCTCATCATGGGCCTGGCCAATGACAAGTCGCTTGCCTGGGGGATTGCGCAGAAGCTGGCGCAGGCAGGCGCGGACCTTGCCTTTTCCTACCAGGGGGAATCGCTGGCGAAGCGGGTGCGCCCGCTCGCCGAGCAGCTCGGCTCCAGCCGGCTGATCAATTGCGACGTGTCCGACATGGCCGCGCTCGACGCGGCGTTCGATGAACTGGCGCAGGACTGGCCGACGATCGATTTCGTCGTCCATGCGATCGGCTTTTCGGACAAGAACGAGCTGCGCGGCAAATATGTCGACACCAGCCTCGACAACTTCCTGATGACCATGAACATTTCCGCCTACAGCTTCGTCGCGGTGGCCAAGCGGGCGCGCGCGATGATGCCGGAAGGCGGCAGCCTGCTGACGCTGAGTTATTATGGCGCGGAGAAGGTCGTCCCCCATTATAACGTGATGGGCGTGGCGAAGGCGGCGCTGGAAACCAGCGTGAAATATCTCGCCACCGATCTCGGGCCGGAGAACATCCGCGTCAACGCGATCAGCGCCGGGCCGATCAAGACGCTGGCGGCGAGCGGCATCGGCGATTTCCGCTACATCCTGAAGTGGAACGAGCTGAATTCGCCGATGCGTCGCAACGTGACGATCGACGATGTCGGTGGCGCCGGCCTCTACCTCCTGTCTGATCTGGCGAGCGGCGTGACGGGCGAGATCCACCATGTCGACGCCGGCTATAATGTGATCGGCATGAAGGCCGAGGACGCGCCCGACATCGCGCTGTCGTAACGCCGTGACCATCGCGATCCGCCCGGCCGCCGGCGGCGATGTCGCCGCGATCGATGCACTGCTGCGCACCAGCTTCCCCTATCCGGAGGAGGCCGACCTGGTGCGCGACCTGTGCATCGCGGGCGACATGGTGCTGACGCTGATCGCGCATGACGAGGATGCGGACGCGCTGGCCGGCGCGATCGTATTCAGCCGGATGGACGTGACGGTCGCGGGCAAGCAGGTGCCCGCCGTTGCCCTCGCCCCGCTCGCCGTTGCGCCCGCCTACCGCCGGCAGGGCGTGGCGGAGGCGCTGGTCCAGGCAGCGCATGAACAGCTGGAAAGCGCGGGCGTGGTGCTGAGCTTCGTGCTGGGCGATCCCGCCTTCTACAACCGATTCGGCTATGACGCCGCGGTCGCGCGCAATTTCGATTCCCCTTACGCAGGGGACAATTTCATGGCGCTGCCGCTGCAGGGCGGGCTGACGCCGTGCGGCGTGCGCGAGGCGGCGCACCATGCCCCCGCCTTTGCGCGACTGGGGGCGCAATGAGCTTCAACACCTTTGGCCGGATGTTCCGCTTCACCACCTGGGGCGAATCGCACGGGCCGGCGCTGGGCGCGGTGGTCGACGGCTGCCCGCCGGGGATCGCGCTCAGTGAAAGCGATATCCAGCCGTGGCTCGACAAGCGGCGCCCCGGCACCTCGCGCTTCACCACCCAGCGGCGCGAGCCCGATCAGGTCCGTATCCTGTCGGGCGTGTTCGAGGGCCGCACCACCGGCACCCCGATCAGCCTGATGATCGAGAATGTCGACCAGCGGTCGAAGGATTATTCGGAGGTGGCGCTCGCCTATCGTCCGGGCCACGCCGATTACGCCTATGACGCCAAATACGGCTTTCGCGATTATCGCGGCGGTGGGCGGTCCTCGGCGCGCGAGACGGCGGCACGGGTGGCGGCGGGCGCAGTGGCGCGCGCGGTGATCCCCGGCGTTCGGATCCGCGCCTGGGTGGAAGCGATCGGCGGCGATGCGATCGACCCCGCCGCGTTCGATGATGCGCAGATCGATGCCAACCCCTTCTTCTGCCCCGACGCCGCCGCCGCGGCGCGCTGGGAGCAGAAGGTCGATGCCGCGCGCAAGGCGGGCTCCTCGCTCGGCGCGGTGGTGGCGTGCGAGGCGACGGGCGTTCCGGCCGGCTGGGGCGCGCCGCTTTATGCCAAGCTCGACAGTGAGCTTGCCGCCGCGATCATGTCGATCAACGCGGTAAAGGGCGTGGAAATCGGTGACGGCTTCGCGGCCGCCGCGCTCTCGGGCGAGGAAAACGCCGATCCGATGCGTCCCGGCGAGGGCGCGCCCTTGTTCCTGGCCAACCATGCGGGCGGCATCGCCGGCGGGATCGCCACCGGCCAACCGATCCGGGTGCGCGCCGCGTTCAAGCCGACCAGTTCGATCCTCACCCCCATGGATACGATCAACCGCGAGGGTGAAGCGGCGCAGATCGCCACCCGTGGCCGCCATGATCCATGCGTCGGCATTCGCGGCGTACCGGTGATGGAGGCGATGGTGGCACTGGTCCTCGCCGACCAGTTCCTGATGCATCGGGGACAAACAGGCGCCGGTATCTGAGTTTAGTTTCCAGCACCGACAATGGTCGCCCAACGCCGTTATTCGGCGCCTCCGGGATGAATTGAGCCGAATCCTGCGACGACTCGAAGAACTTTCCGTGATCCCGTGCATTCTACTCTCAGCACTTAAGAACAGCAGGAGAGTATGACATGAAGTATTTTGGCCTCGTTGCCGCTGCTGCGCTTGTCGTCCCCACGGTCGCCGTGGCGCAGACCGCCCCCGCCGCGCCGCAGTCGGCGCCGGGCAGCACGACCACGCAGGGTGACACCACCGGCACGACAATGACCGAAGACAGCACGACGACGCCGTCGACCCGAACGCCGACGTCGCCATCGACCACGCAGTCGACGATGGATCCGAATGATCCGACGGGCACGACGACCAGCCCGACCGCTGATCCGTCGACCACCCAACCCACGGTGCCGCCGCGCGGCTAATCGCCCCACGGCGCATTACGGACGGGGCCCGGCAGCAACCCTGCCGGGCCCCAGTCGTTTGGGGCTTCCGCCCTTTGTCTCCCCCTCCCCCGCGAGATCATCGTTCATGCGTCTTGCCGCGACCGTCAGTGTCACGCTGATCGCCCTTTCCACCGCCGCTCTGGCCCAGATGATCGACCCGGCGCGCCAGCATGCTTCAAGCCCGGCCGTCACTGCGCCGCGCACGGCAGCGCTACCGGTCGCCGCGCCACTGCATGACCATGCCGCCGGGGAACGCCGCACTGAACCGCGTTAACCAATATGTGTTCGATCATCGGACACTGGCCCCGAGCGCGCGCTGAATCAGCAGGCGCGCACGACCACCTGATCCGGTACAGCCCGCGCATGGCGTTCCCCCGTCGGACCGGACAAGACTGATCATGACCGTCGCGCTGCACCCGAACGAGCGCGCGGCGCTGCGCCGTCGGCGCGCACCCGATCCATGGCGTTTGTGGCGCGAGGCGGCAGTGATCGCCGCGCCGATCACGCTGGTTCTGGCAGCACTGATCGCGGCGACGCTCGCCTGGTCGGGGGCGTTCGCGCTTGGGGGTGGCACACCGCCCCAGACACTCACCGCTGGCAGCCCCACACAGTCCTCCCCCGGCAGCGGGACGACCGGCACGGCGGCGCTTCCCGCCGAACCCGCCGGCCGCCTGATGCCCGCCTCCGCGGCTGCCACCGGGGTCACTCCCGCCGCGCCGTTCAGCCTGCGCAGCGCCAGCGCGCTCGACCGCGCGCGCGCCACCGAATGCCTCACCGCCGCACTTTATTACGAGGCGGTGTCGGAGCCGGATGACGGGCTGCGCGCCGTCGCGCAGGTGGTGCTGAACCGGGTGCGTCACCCCGCCTTCCCGGCCAGCGTGTGCGGCGTCGTCTATCAGGGCGTGGAGCGGGGCCAGGGCGGCTGCCAGTTCAGCTTCGCCTGCGACGGCGCAACGACGCGCGTGCCGGTGCGGTCCGGCTGGGCGCGCGCGGCGCGGGTCGCGGCGGCGGCGCTCGGCGGCTATGTCTATGCGCCGGTTGGCCTGGCGACGCATTACCACACCTATGCCGTGACCCCTGCGTGGAACCGGACGCTGGTGATGACCGACGTGGTCGGCGCGCATTTCTTTCACCGCTGGAAGGGGTTCTGGGGCACCGCCGCGGCCTTTCACCAGCGTTATGCCGGGTCCGAGCCGGCGCTGGGCCCTGCCCCCAGGCTCGCGACGCCGGTAATCGCGCTCAACCATCCGGTGGCGGTGGCCCCGCTCACACCGGCGGCGATCCCGGCAACGCAGGTGCAGCCCGCCTTTCGCGACAGCGGCACGCCGCTGAAGCCTGAGGCGGCGCCGGCGCCCGCGCCCGAATCGCAGATCCTCGACCGGTGGAAGAACAGCGGCAAGCCGCTGCGCTGAGCGGCAGCCCGCTTATTCCATGCCGATGCGGATCGCCGCGGCCGCCACGAAGGGCGCACCGGCAACCAGCAGCAGGCTGACCGCGCCGAGCAGCTTCAGCCCGCCCGCGCCGCCGTCGATCGCCCCCGCGCCAAAGATCAGCAGCGGGATAGCGAGCGGCAGCAGCACCAGCCCGGCGATCGCCCCCGCGCCGCGCAGCCCCGCCGTCAGGGCACCCGTCGCCACGGCCAGCGCCGCCAGCCCCGGCGTGCCGATCACCAGCCCCGCCTCGACCAGCAACAACGTCGCCCCGTCCACGCCCATCAGCCCGGCGACGATCAGCGCGGCGACCATCACCGGCGGCGCAAAGGCGAGCCAATGCCCCAGCATCTTCGCCGCCGCTGCCGCGGCCAGCGACTGGCCGCGCACCGCGAGCTGATCGAATATGCCGGCCTCCAGATCGGGCGCGATCAGGCGGTCGACCGGCAGCAGCGCCGCCAGCAGCGCCGCCGCCCAGATCACCCCGCCGCCGATGCGCGACAGCAATGCAGCGTCCGGCCCGATCGCGAAGGGGAAAAGGATCGCGACCAGCAGGAAGAAACCCACCGTCATCGCCGCCCCGCCGCCGGCATAGCCCCGCCGCGCCTCGCGCAGCACCAGCGCGATCACGCCGCCATCTCGCAATGGGCGGCGAGGTCGAGCATGGCGGCATGGGCAAGGTCGAGCGGCTGGTGAGTCGCGACCACCACGATCCCGCCGCCCGCGCGATGGAGTGCCATCGCGGTTTCGAGCAGCGCGATCGATCTTGTGTCGAGGCCGGTAGCGGGCTCATCGAGCAGCCAGATCGGTGCCTGCGTGGCGATCACTCGCGCCAGCGCCGCGCGCCGTCGCTGGCCGGTCGACAGCATCCGCACCGGAATGTCCGCCAGGTCATCAAGTGCCACCATCGCCAGCGCCTGCGCGACCCGCTCGCCAGGCGCGGGCAAGGCATCGAGCCGCGCCCACAGCAACAGCGCCTCGCTCAGCCGGCGCTCGGGATCGAGCGCGCTCGCCTCGCCGAGCAGCGCGAGCCGACCCTCAGCCGCAACCGACCCGGCAAAGGGCGGGAGCAGGCCGGCGGCGAGCCGCAGCAGGCTGGATTTGCCGCAGCCATTAGCCCCCGTCACCAGCGCCGCGCCGCCTGCCGCAAGGCTCAGCGATACGCCCGCGAACAACAGCCGCCCGCCGCGGCGACAGGCGACATCCTCCAGCGCCAGCGACGCGCTCAATCGCTCACCGCGTCCTCGAGCGCGTGCATGTCATCGTCGCTGAGGCCGAAATGATGTCCGATCTCATGGATCGTGACATGCGCCACCAGATCGTCGAGCCGCACGCCCGTCTCGCACCATTCCGCCAGGATCGCCTGGCGGTAGAGGTGGATGCGATCGGGCGCCGCGCCGCTGTCGAACGCCGATTTCTCGCCGACCGGCCGCCCATGGTACACACCGGTCAGCTCCAGCGGATGCTCCAGCCCGAGGCTGGCGAGCGTCTCCTCATCCGCCTCCTCCTCGACCAGCAACACCACATCGCCCAGATGCGCGCGAAAGGCAGGAGGCAGCCGATCGATCACGCCAAGGGCATGGTGTTCGATCGCTGCCAGCGAGGGCGGTTCGCCCGGAAGCTCTTGTCCGCTCATGCCGCCCGCCATAGGCGTTGCGCCTTGGACGCGACAAGCTTTTGGGAGCGCAGCGATGGTCGATCAATTGAGCGAAGCCGAACGCGCAGAGGCGCTCGATGCCCTGCCCGACTGGGATTATGACGAGGGTCGCGATGCGATCAGCCGGTCGATCGTGTTCACCGATTTCGCCGAGGCGTTCGGATTCATGACCCAGGTCGCGCTGATCGCGGAGCGCGCGGACCATCATCCTGAGTGGACCAACGTGTGGAACCGGGTCGAAATCACGCTGACCACGCATGACGCAGGCGGGCTGTCGGCGCGCGACGTCGACCTCGCCACCGCGATCGATTCGATCCTGGACGGCTGATCCATGATCCTTCTCGCCATCACGCTTCAGGCCGCCTCGCTCGGCGCCACCAACTATGCCGCCGACGCGCCGATGACGGTGCCGACCAGCCAGCCCAGCTTCGCCGACGAATTCGACGGCAAGACGGTCGATACCGCCAAATGGTCCTATGACACCTCGTACAATGCCAGGGGCTGGTTCAACAACGAGCTGCAATATTATGCCGCCGATCGCCCGAAAAACGCGCGGATCGAGGATGGCGCGTTGGTGATCGAGGCACATGCCGAAGTGGCGGACAAGGCGCGCTTCCCCGATACCGGCGGGCAGCGCTACACCTCGGCAAAGCTGATCGCGAAGAAGCGGCTCGGCTATGGCTTCTACGAGATCCGCGCAAAGCTGCCGTGCGGGCGCGGGGCGTGGCCGGCGATCTGGATGCTGCCGATCGGCGACAAATGGCCCGATGGCGGTGAGATCGACATCATGGAGATGGTCGGCTGGGATCCCAATGTGATCCACGCCACGCTCCACACCGGCGCGTTCAATCACAACAAGGGCACGCAGCGCGGCGCGCAGCGGACCGTGCCCGACGCCTGCACCGCCTTTCACAATTACCAGCTCGATTGGCAGCCTGACACGATCACCATCGGCATCGACGGCCGCGCGGTGATGCAGGTGCGCAACGACCAGCCCGGCGGCGCGGCGGCATGGCCCTTCACCACGCCGTACGACCTGATCCTGAACCTCGCGGTCGGCGGCGACTGGGGCGGCAAGATGGGCGTCGACGACGCGGTCTTTCCGCAGCGGATGACCGTGGATTACGTCCGCCACTGGGCGCGCCAATAGGCGCCGCCGGCTGGGGCGAGCGCCAGCCTCGCCTCAGCGGCGGCTGCGCACGCCCAGCATCGCCAGCCCGCCGGCAAGCGTCAGCGCCGCCAGCACCAGCAGCACCGCGCTGAAATCGCGCGGGGTGGCGAGCATCCAGGCGAGCAGCGGCCCGAGCAGCGCGGGAAGCGTGTTGGTGAGGTTGAGCAGCCCCAGGTCACGCCCGCGATGCGCCGGGGTGGGCAGCAACTGCATGGCAAAGGCGGCGTGCAGCGCCAGGAACACCGCGGACCCGATCGCATAAGCGACAAAGGCGATCGCCGCCCAGCGCCAGTCGGGCGCCACCGCCATGCCGGCAAGCCCGATCGCTGCCAGCACTGCGCCGCCCACCAGCGCCGGCTTGCGCCGCGCCGACCGGTCCGACGCACGGCCCGCCAGCAACGCCACCGGCAGCGACAGGACGAAGCCCACCGTCAGCAATTGCCCGACGCGTGGCGCCAGCGCCGCGGCGGGGACCGTCGGCATGATGCTCTGGAAGTAGTAAAGGAGGTAAAGCGACAGCGCATTGCCGGCGACCTGCACCAGCAGCCGCGCGGCAAAGGAAATGACGATGTCCTGTCGCCGCATCATGACCACGCCGACCGGCGGTGGCGGCTGCGCGGCGATCCACACCCGAGTCACCAGCAGCGGGGTGACCGCCGCGCCGGTGATCGCCGCGATGATCGCCAGCCGCATCCCCTCGTTGGCCCACGCCAGCCCGACCAGCATCGCCGACACGGCGGACGCGATCGGGACCGCCGCCGCCAGCAAACCGCCCGCAACTCCCTTTTGCGCGTCGGGCACCTCGTCCGCCATGATCGCCAGCAGCGGCCCGAGCAGCGCGTTGACCGCTGCCTGGAACAATCCCACCGCCAGCATGATCGCCCACGGCGTCTGGGCCAGCGCGATGCCGGCGAAGGATGCCGGCGTCGCGACCAGCCCGAACGCGATCCAGCGCCGGCGCCCGCCGCCGCGCGCGACGGAGCGGTCGCTCAGCCAGCCGAACAGGATGTTGGAGGCGCTGGCGACGATCGCGCCGACGATCACGATGGCACTGAACAGCCCGATCCGCGCCTCGCCCGCAATCGGTTCGATCTTCAGCGGCAGCAGCAGCGCGAGCAGCGGCTGGTACGCGATGACGCCGCCCACATTGGCCAGCGCAAAAACCAGCAGGAAGCCGGCCGATCGCCGTTCTCCCGGCGTCAAGATGCGCGTTTGAACCATCAGATCCGCACGATTGTGCGCTTCTCCAAAAAACCGGGGCAATTGCGCCACAGGATCGCGACCCGAAAACAACGACGTGCACATTAAGCACGATCGCAGACAAACAAACCTTGCAGTGCGCGCGGAACGGACCATGTAGCGTCCAATCATGACATTTGACACACTTCCCGCGCCGCTCGCTGGCGCGCTCGCCGAGCGCGGCTATCAGGCGCCCACGCCGGTCCAGGCCGCCGTAATCGAACCGGAGGCCGCTGGCCGCGACCTCATCGTTTCCGCCCGGACGGGTTCCGGCAAGACCGTCGCCTTCGGCATGGCGATGGCATCCGAACTGCTGGGCGAGGACGATCGCATCATTCCCTCGCGTGAGCCGCACGCGCTCGTCATCGCGCCGACTCGCGAACTCGCGCTTCAGGTCAGCCGCGAGCTGATCTGGCTCTACGGTCCGACCGGCGCGCGCATCGTCACCTGCGTCGGCGGCATGGACGCGTCCAAGGAGCGCCGGAACCTCAATCACGGCGCGCATATCGTCGTCGGCACGCCCGGCCGCCTGCGCGACCATCTCGAGCGCGGCGCGCTGGAGCTTTCCGCGCTCAAGGTCGCGGTGCTCGACGAGGCGGACGAGATGCTCGACATGGGCTTCCGCGAGGATCTCGAGGAAATCCTCGACGCGACGCCCGAGACGCGCCGCACGCTCCTGTTCTCGGCCACCATGCCCAAGCCGATCGTTCAGCTGGCCAAGCGCTACCAGAAGGACGCGCTGCGCATCTCCACGGTCGAGGAAGACCGCGGCCATGGCGACATCAGCTACCAGGCCGTCGCGGTCAGCCCGTCGGACATCGAACATGCGGTGATCAACCTCCTTCGCCTGTACGAGGCGGAGACGGCGATCCTGTTCTGCGCCACGCGCGACAATGTCCGCCACCTCCACGCCAGCCTCGTCGAGCGCGGCTTTGCCGCCGTGGCGCTGTCGGGCGAGCACAGCCAGAACGAGCGTAACGCCGCGCTCCAGGCGCTGCGCGATCGCCGCGCCCGCGTCTGCGTCGCGACCGACGTCGCTGCGCGCGGCATCGACCTGCCGAGCCTCAGCCTCGTCATCCACGTCGAGCTGCCGCGTGATGGCGAGACGCTGCAGCACCGTTCGGGCCGCACCGGGCGCGCAGGGAAAAAGGGCACCGCGGTGCTCATCGTCCCCTACCAGCGCCGCCGCTGGGCCGAATCGATGCTGCGCAACGCCAAGATCCCGGTCGAATGGGTCCCGGCGCCGACGCCAGAGGACGTGCGCGCCAAGGATCGCGAGCGGCTGCTCGAACAGCTGCTCGCCCCGGTCGAGGTGGAGGAAGAGGATCAGGCGCTCGCCGAGCGGTTGATGGCCGAGAAGACGCCGGAGGAAATCGCCGGTGCCCTCGTGCGCGCCTATCGCGCCGCCATGCCCGCGCCGGAGGAGATCGTCGCCGCGACGCCGGAGGCGCATCGCGCCGCCCAGCGCGAGAAGCACCGCCCCGGCTTTGACGATGTGGTCTGGTTCCGCATGAATCTCGGCCGCCGCCAGAACGCCGATCCGCGCTGGATCCTGCCGCTGATCTGCCGCCGCGGCAATCTGACGAAGAACGATGTCGGCGCAATCCGCATCGGGCCGAACGAAACCGCCTTCCAGATCCCGCGGGCGCTGGCCGCGAAGTTCCAGTCGGCCGTGGCAAAGACCGCGAGCCCCGAGGACGACGTGCTGTTCGAGGTGTCGGACCAGGCACCCTCCTCGCGCGGGGCCTCCGGGCCGCGTACCGGCAGCGCGGATCGTGCCGAAGGTCGGGCGGGACCGGGCCGTGGCCCCGCGCGCGGTGGCCCGGATCGTGGTGGGCCGGGTCGTGGCAGCGCGGGCCAGGGCGGCCCGGCGCGTTATTCCGCGACGCGCACCAAGCCGTCGGGCGGCGGTCCGCGCCGCCCCTGACCGGCGCGCGCATCGCTGCACTTTAAGCGAATCGACTTAAATCTCGTTGCACCCGTCAGCGGTGCCCATTACCCCCGGCGCAACGGCCAGGAGCGCCGGGGGAGAGATTGATGCGCACCATAAAGTTACAGAAGCCCGGCGGGCTCGACCGCCTGCAGGTTGCCGATAGCGAGCGGGTGGCGCCCGGCCATGGCGAGATCGTCGTGCGCATCGGCGCCAGCTCGCTCAACTTCCACGATTATGCCGTCGTTACCGGGATGATCCCGACCCCCGATGGCCGTATTCCGATGTCGGACGGCGCGGGCGAGGTGGTCGAGGTGGGCGAAGGCGTCCGCGAGTTCGCGCTCGGCGACAAGGTCGTCTCCACCTTCTTCCCGCACTGGATGGATGGCGAACCTGCGCTCGAATTCATGCTCGACGTCCCCGGCGACGGCGCCGATGGCTTCGCGCGCGAATATGTGACGGCGCCCGCCACCTCCTTCACCCGCGCGCCGCAGGGCTATTCGGATGCGGAGGCGGCGACGCTGACCTGCGCCGGCCTCACCGCGTGGCGCGCATTGGTCGTCAACGGCCAGCTGAAGGCCGGTGATACCGTGCTGGTGCAGGGCACCGGCGGCGTGTCGATCTTCGCGCTGCAATTCGCCAAGGCGGCCGGCGCGCGCGTCATTGCCACCTCCTCCTCGGACGAGAAGCTCGAACGGCTGCGCAGCATGGGCGCCGACCACCTCATCAATTACAAGAGCCAGGAGAATTGGGGCGAGGTCGCGCGGGGCCTGACCGGCGGGCGCGGCGTCGACCATGTCGTCGAGATCGGCGGGTCGGGCACCATGCCGCAATCGATCGCCGCGACGCGGATCGGCGGCCATATCGCGCTGATCGGCGTCCTCGCGGGCATCGCCGGCAACGTGCCGACGATGTACGTGATGCAGGGCAATCAGCGTATCATCGGGCTCACCGTCGGCGCCCGCCGCCACCAGCAGGACATGGTCCGCGCGATCGAGGCGAACGGCATCCGCCCGATCATCGACAAGCACTTCCCGCTGGAACAGATCGCCGACGCCTTCCGCCACCAAGAATCGGGCAAGCATTTCGGCAAAATCGTGCTCGACATCTGACCGGCATGGGTGCGCGCGGGGATTGCTCCTGCGCGCACCTAAGCCATTGCACCCGGACGCCTTCGCGCATTAGGTGCGGCAATCTTATTGTCGCAATCCGGGGACATCATGAAATTCACGGCGGCTTCGCTCGTCTCTCTCGTCGCGCTTGTTGCGCACAGCGCATCCGCCCAGGTTCCGGCCGCCAAGCCCAAGTGGGACGTGAACGCCCCCGCCGGCGCCACCATTCGCGAGGTACCGATCCGCACCAGCGAGGGCAGCTGGATGGACGTGGACGTCAGCCCCGACGGCCGCACGCTCGCCTTCTCGCTGCTCGGCGACATCTACACCATGCCGATCGCCGGCGGCACGCCGACGCGCATCGCCGATGGCCTCGCCTATGAAGTGCAGCCGCGCTTCTCGCCCGATGGCCGGCGCATCGCCTTCACCTCCGATCGTGGCGGTGGCGACAACATTTGGGTGATGAACGTCGACGGCAGCGACAAGCGGCAGGTGACGAAGGAGGATTTCCGCCTCCTCAACCAGCCGAGCTGGAGCAAGGACGGCCGCTTCATCGTCGCCAAGAAGCATTTCACCACCGGGCGCTCGCTCGGCACCGGCGAAGTGTGGATGTACCACGTCTCCGGCGGCAGCGGGGTGCTGCTGGTCAAGCGCCCCAACGAAACCCACCAGAAGGAACTGGGCGAGCCGGTGTATGCGGCGGACGGCAAGTCGGTGTTCTACACCCGCAACGTCACGCCCGGCCCGATCTTCGAATATGCGCAGGATTCGAACACCAACCTGTTCGATATCGAGCGTTATGACCTCGACACCGGCGAGGTGACCAAGGCAGTGACCGGCGCCGGCGGCGCGGTGCGCCCGACGCCGTCCCCCGATGGCAAGAAGATCGCCTTTGTCCGGCGCGAGGCGACCCGCTCCAAATTGTACGTGAAGGATCTCGCTTCGGGCGAGGAGCGCAAGATCTACGACGATCTCGACCAGGATTCGCAGGAAACCTGGGCCGTCACCGGCGTCTATCCCAACATGGCGTGGCTCCCCGACAATTCGGGCCTCGTCTTCTGGGCCAAGGGCAAGATCCGCCGCATCAACGCCGATGGCAGCAACGCGCGCGAAATCCCGTTCACGATCAACGACACGCGCGGCATCCTCGATGCCCCGCACCCGGAAATCGCGGTCGCGCCTGATCGCTTCACCACCGCCATGCCGCGCTTCGCCAGCGTCTCGCCCGACGGGCGGCAGGTGGTGTTCGAAACGCTCGGCAAATTGTGGGTGAAGCCGGTTGCCGGCGGCGCCGCCCGCCGCCTGACGCGCGACAATGACGCCTTCGAACTGTTCCCCAGCTGGTCGCGCGACGGCAAGTCGCTGGTCTATGTCAGCTGGACCGACGACGGCCTCGGCCGGCTGCGCGTGATCGGCGCCAGCGGCGGCACCGCGCGCGACGTGACCGGCCAGCCGGGCCATTACGCGCGCCCGCGCTTCTCGCCCGACGGCAAGACGATCGTGTTCGAGCGCAGCGGCCATGGCGGGCTGACCAGCCCGAAATGGGCCGAGGATTCGGGCGTGTACCGTGTTGCGACCACCGGCGGCGCGGTCAGCCGCGTGCTGCGCGGCGCCGCCTCGCCGCAATTCGGCGCGGCCAACGACCGCATCTTCATGCTGGAGGATGAGCGCAAGGACGGAAAGTCGGTGCGCCAGCTCGTCAGCACCGACCTGTCGGGGCAGGACAAGCGCGTTCACGCCAATGGCGAACTCGCGACCGATTACATCGTCTCGCCGACCGGCGAATATGTCGCCTTCCGCCAGAATTACGCCGCCTATGTCGTCCCCCTGATGCCGGGCGGGCAGACGGTGTCGCTCTCACCCGACAGCAAGACGCTGCCGGTGACGAAGGTCAGCGCGGGCGGCGCCGATTATATCAACTGGTCGACCGACGGCACGCAGCTGCACTGGAGCCTGGGCCCGACGCTCTACACCGCGTCGACCGCCAGCCTGTTCCCCGCCGCGCCGCGCGGCGAAGGAGCGCCCGGCTTCACCCCGCCGACCAGCGGCATCAGCCTCGCCATGGAGCAGGCGGCGGCCAAGCCGACCGGCACCGTCGCGATCACCGGTGCGCGGCTCGTCACCATGGCGGGCGAGGATGGCGGCATCATCGACGATGGCGTGGTGGTGATCCGCGGCGATCGCATCGTCGCGGTCGGCCCGCGCGCCTCCACCGCCATCCCCGCCGGCGCGACCACCGTCGATGCCGCGGGCAAGACGATCATCCCCGGTCTCATCGATGCGCACGCGCACGGTCCGGCCGGCACGGATGAGCTGGTGCCGCAGCGCAACTGGTCGATGATGCAGAACCTGGCGCTTGGCACCACCACGCTGCACGATCCGTCCAACCGCTCGAGCGAGATCTTCGCCGCGGCGGAGATGCAGCGCGCCGGCCTGATCCTCGCGCCGCGCATCTTCTCCACCGGCGAGATCGTCTATGGCGCGAAGGCCGCCGATGTGTACGCGCAGATCGACAGCCTCGACGATGCGCTGGCGCACGTCCGCCGGCTGAAGGCGCAGGGCGGCCACAGCGTGAAGAACTACAACCAGCCGCGCCGTGACCAGCGGCAGCAGGTGGTGGAAGCATCGCGGCGTGAGAACATGCAGGTCGTGGCGGAGGGCGGCTCGCTCTTCGGCCTCGACATGACTCACATCGCCGACGGCAATTCGACGCTGGAACACAATATCCCGCTCGAAACCTTCTACGATGACGTGCTTCAGTTCTTCTCGGCGTCGAAGACCAATTACACGCCGACGCTGGTGGTCAGCTACGGCGGCCTCGCCGGCGATCCGTACTGGCGCCAGGCGACGGATGTGTTCGCGCATCCGCTGCTGAAGGCGCATACCCCGCCGACGCGGCTGCTCGCCGACAACGCCCGCCGCATCAAGGCGCCCGACAACAATTTCGTCGACGACGACAATGCGCGCGAGGCGCACAAGCTGGCCAAGCGCGGCGTGCTCGTGTCGATCGGCGCGCATGGCCAGCAGGCCGGCATCGGCGCGCATTGGGAATTGTGGTCGTTCGTGCGCGGCGGGATGACCCCGCTCGAGGCGCTTCGTGCCGGCACGATCGTCTCGGCCCAGTCGCTCGGCATGGCGAAGGACATCGGCTCGCTGGAGGTGGGGAAGCTCGCCGATCTGGTGGTGCTCGATGCTGATCCCACGGCCGACATCCGCAACAGCGACAAGGTCCGCCAGGTGATGCTCGGCGGGCGGCTGTACGATGCGGCGACGCTCAACGAGGTCGCCACCGGCACGGCAAAGCGCGGCCGCTATTTCTGGGAGAATGGCGCCGCCGAGTAGCCCCGGCGTCCTCTCCACCCCATCCGCAACCCCTTGTCTTCGCCGCCCACCGGCGGCGAACGTTCGTCCCCCAGGAGTATGACCATGGATCGTCGCACCTTCCTCGGCAGCACCGGCGCTGCCGCTTTGGCGACTGCCGTTCCCGCCGCCGCGCAAAAGGCCGCCGCCCCGGCCGCCGCCGGCACCAACGACCAGCAGCTGCGCACCTTGCTCGACCGCATCTTCTACGAGCGGATCGACGAAAATCCGGAGGGCGCCACTGCGCTCGGCCTCGACACTGGCGAGCGTGCGGCGCTGAAGTCGCAGCTGAACGACGGCTCGGCCGCCGGCGCGCAGAAGGATCTGGCCCGCGCGAAGCGTGAACTGGCCGCGCTGCGCCAGATCAACCCCGCCTCGCTCTCGCCCGCTGCCCGGCTGGATTACGAGGTCGTCTCCTACCAGCTCCAGCGCGGCATCGCCGGTGCCGAGAAGTTCACCTACGGCGCCAGCATGGGCCGGTTCGCGCCCTATGTCCTCACCCATCTGACCGGCGCCTATCGCGAGGTGCCCGATTTCCTCGATGCGCAGCACCGCATCAAGGATGCCGCCGACGCCGACGCCTATGTCGCGCGCGTCGCCGCCTTCGCCACGGCGATCGATCAGGATAGCGAGCGGCAGCGCGCCGACGCCGCGCGCGGTGTGTTCGCGCCTGACTATGTCCTCGACACCACGCTGAAGCTGATGGGCGGGCTGCGCGATCAGCCGGCCGCCTCGACCGTCCCGGTGACGGCGCTGGCGGGCAAGCTGAAGGCTGCGAACCTCCCCAACGCGCGCGTCGCCGAGGCAACGAAGATCATGAATGAGCAGGTGTTCCCGGCGCTCGATCGCCAGCGCGCCTTGATCACCAAACTGCGCGGTCGTGCGGTTCACGACGCGGGCGCATGGCGCCTGCCCGATGGCGAGGCCTATTACGCCGCCGCGGTCGAGGCCGCGACGACGGTGGCCATGTCCGGCGAGGAAGTGCATCGCCTCGGCCTTGCCCAGGTGGCCGAGATCAGCAACCGGATCGACGGCATCCTGAAGGCACAGGGCATGACGCAGGGTAGCGTCGGCGAGCGGCTGGTCGCGCTCAACAAGCGTCCGGATCAGGTCTATCCCAACACCGACGCCGGCAAGGAGCAGCTGGTCGCGCAGCTCAGCGCGCAGGTCGTCGCGATGCAGAAGCGCCTGCCCGAGCAATTCTCCTTCATCCCGAAGGCGCCGGTCGAGGTCCGCCGCGTGCCCAAGTCGATCGAGGCAGGCGCTCCGGGCGGCTATTACCAGAACGCCTCGCTCGATGGGTCGCGCCCGGGCATCTACTACATCAACCTGCGCGACAGCTTCGATCGCCCGAAGTTCGGCCTCGCCACCCTGTCCTATCACGAGGCGGTGCCGGGCCATCACCTGCAGGTGATGACCGCGCTCGAATCGCAGGACATTCCGCTCATCCGCCGCCGCGGCGGCTTCAGCGGCTATACCGAGGGCTGGGCGCTCTATTCGGAGCAGCTGGCAGACGAAATGGGCATGTACGAGGGCGATCCCCTCGGCCAGGTCGGCTATCTCCAGTCGCTGCTGTTCCGCGCGACCCGCCTCGTCGTCGACTCCGGCATGCATCACAAGCGCTGGAGCCGCGAGAAGGCGACCGATTACTTCATCGCCACCACCGGCATCGCGCGCGGCCGCAGCCAGAATGAGATCGACCGCTACACCGTCTGGCCGGGCCAGGCGTGCAGCTACAAGATCGGCCACACCGTCTGGGCGCGCCTGCGCGACGCGGTGAAGCAGAAGCAGGGCGCCGCCTTTGATCCGCGCAAGTTCCACGCGGTGCTGCTCGACGGCGCGATGCCGCTGACCATCCTGGAACGCATGGTGACAGAGCGGATGCTGAAGGCGTAACGCCGCCCGGCCTTTCCGCGCCGCCATCTGCGCCGCCACCTACGCCACCCTCGCTAAGGAGGCAGGATCCCGTCGATCCTGCGCCTTTGCGGCGGTGGCGTTTGTGTTAGGGGTCGGGGCACATACGGGAGAGGCACCAATGCAGACCTATGACGACGTCGTGAACGGCCGCCGCAGCATTCGCGGGTTCAAGCCCGATCCCGTCCCCCGCGCGCTGATCGAGGAAGTGCTGGCGCTCGCCATGCGCTCCCCCTCCTCGCTCAACACGCAGCCGTGGAACTTCACCGTCGTCACCGGCGAACCGCTCGACCGCATTCGTGAGGGCAATACCGAGCGCAACCTCGCCGGCGTGCCCCATTCGCGCGAATTCCGGCTGGGCGAGGATTATGGCGGCGTCCACCGCGAGCGGCAGATCGAAATCGCCAAGCAATTGTTCGGCGCGATGGACATCGCGCGCGAGGACAAGGCGAAGCGGCACGATTGGGTGCTGCGCGGCTTCCGCCAGTTCGACGCCCCCGTCTCGATCGTCATCACCTATGATCGCGTGCTGCTGGGCAGTGACATCGCGCCGTTCGATTGCGGCGCGGTCACCACCGCATTGGTCAACGCCGCCTGGTCGCGGGGGCTGGGCTGCGTCATCAACAGCCAGGGGATCATGCAATCACCGGTAGTGCGCGAACATGCCGGCATCCCCGACGATCAGGTAATTCAGACCTGTGTCGCCATGGGCTGGCCCGATGACAGCTTCCCCGCCAATGCGGTCGTGTCGCGCCGCAAGCCGGTGAGCGAGGCGGCCCGCTTCGTCGGCTTCGCCGACTGACGCTCAGACGCGCGGTCAGAACCGGGCGCAAAACAAGAAAGAGCCTGCCGGCGATCCGAACCGACGTGGAGTGCCGCGGTTCGGCGCCGACAGGCCCAGATGAACGGGCGGGAGCCCCTCCTCCCGCCGTCGTTCAGCGCGGAAAGCGCTTGTCCATCCAGCCCAGGATCGCGCGGTTCACCTCGTCGGGATATTCCTGCTGCGTCCAATGGCCCGATTTCTCGACCAGCACCTTGTCCAGATCCGGCACGTAGCGTTCCATCCCCTCGGCCATCGCCGGGCTCAGCACCACGTCATTTTCCGCCATCACCATCAGCGACGGCACCTCGACCTTCTCGACGAGGTTCGCTGACGCCTGCCAGTTGCGGGTGAAATTGCGGTACCAGTTGATCCCGCCGGTGAAGCCGGTCGCGGCAAAGGTCTGCGCAAAGGCCGCAATCTCGTCATCGCTCAGGAATTGCTGCTGGTCGGTCGCCGGGTCGTACAGCTTCAGCCCCTCGCCCAGCGCTAGCGTGCGCTGCTCCGCCGGCAGCTTCTCATATTCCTTCAGCGTCAGCATCGGCTTGCGCATGAAATAGCGCATCGACCGTTCCGGGTCGGCGGCCAGCGCGGCATCCGCCTCGCCCGGCTTCTGGAACCAGACGATGTACATGTCCTCGCCATAGACGTGGCGCATCGCGGCGATCGGATCATTCTCGCCGCGCGGCAGGAACGGCGTGTTGACCCCGATCACCCCCGCGCACCGCTCCGGATAACGCAGCGCGAATTGCCATACGACCATCCCGCCCCAGTCATGGCCGCAGGGAATCGCCTTTTCGATGCCCAGCGCGTCCATCAACCCGGCGATGTCGGCGGTCAGATGCTCGAGGTCATAATCCTCGACCTTCTCCGGCCGGCTGGTCAGGCCATAGCCGCGCTGGTCGGGCGCGATCGCCCAGCGCCCCGCCTTCTCGAACGCCGCCAGCTGGTGCCGCCACGAAAAGGCCAGTTCGGGAAAGCCGTGGCAGAAGATGACCGGAACGCCCTCGCCCCGTGGTCCGACCTCATAATAGGCCATGCGGATGCCGTTGGTGTCGGCATATTGCACCGGCGGCATCGCCTCGGCGAGCGCGCGCGGCGCTTCCATCGCATCGTTCATCGCGGCGCTCATGCCCGCAACTCCGGCCGGACGACGACCTTGCACTGTTTTTCCGGGTCGGCCAGCGCGGCAAAGGCGGCGGCGACGTCATCCAGCCCGACCTCGTCGGTGATCGCCGGCAGCACGTCGATCTTGCCATCCGCGATATTGACCAGCGTCGCGGCAAATTCGCCCGCGGTGTAGCCAAGCACGAAACGGAAATCGATCTGCTTGTTGATGCACAGGAACGGCTCGATCTTGTCGGTTTCCATGCACACGCCGACCACGATCACCTGCGTGCCCACCGGCACCGATTCGATGATGTTCTGCAGCACGCCGGGCACGCCGACGCATTCGAACACGATCGCCTTCTTGCCGGCCTGACCGCTCATCATCGCGGCCATCCGCTCGGACGAGGTGCGCGGCACACCCAGCTCGCTCCACTTGGTATGCGGCGATTCCTTTGCCGGATCGACGATGATGTCGGCGCCCATCTTCTCCGCCACGGCGCGCCGCGCGGGCGAGAAATCGGCCGCCACCACCGGGCCCAGCCCGCGCGATTTCAGCGCCGCGATCACCGCCAGGCCCACCGGCCCGCACCCGATGACGAGGTTGACCGTGTCCGGTCCCGCCGCCGACATAGCGACGGCATGTTCGCCCACCGCGAACGGCTCGGTCATCGCGGCCTGCACGTCGCTGAGCCCGTTGGGCACCTCGATCAGCATCGCCTCGCTCAGCACCATCTGCTCGCTGTAGCCGCCGGGATAATTGTTCGAATAACCGATCGCCTCATAGCCCTGCGGCTTCATCGCGATCGGCATGGAAACGACGCGAGTCCCCGCCTTCAGCGTCTTCGCCGATCCCGGGCCATGGTCGAGGATCTCGGCGGAGAATTCATGGCCGAAGATCATGTCCTTCGACGGGTCGGTGCGCGATTTCTCGCCCGTCCGCTCGCCCAGTTCCAGCATGTTCTCGAACGAGTGGACGGCGTGAAGGTCGGATCCGCAGATGCCGCAGGCCAGCGTCTTGACCAGCACCTCGCCCTGACCGGGCGTCGGATCGGGTACCTCGTCACACACCAATTGCTTGTTGCGTCTCACCACTGCGCGCATCGCGGGCCACCCTCTCCTGTCGTCCGGCCTGTTCCGGCGGATCATGCGATGCATGGTGGCGCGCGCCCTCGTCCGGCGCAACCCTTATAATCATAACATGTTCGTATTTATTGCACGTGATCGGTATTTGGCGTATCCCGCCGCCAATCATGGTCGGAGGGACGAATGGTCGGCAACAGCGTGCCCGGCAGGCTGCAGGAACAGGTTATCGTGGTCGGCGCGGGGATTGCGGGGCTGTGCACTGCGCTGCGGCTGGGCGGCGGCACCCGCCGGCTGCTGCTGCTGGAACGTGACGACGCCCCGCCGGAGGGTGGCCCTGACGTGGCGTTCGACCAGTGGCAGCGCCGCGGCGTCGGCCAGCTGCGGCAGAGCCACGCCTTCCTCGCCCGGCTGCGCAACATCATCCGCGACGAACATCCCCAGCTGCTCGCCGATCTCTACGCCGCCGGGTGCCGCGACATCGCCTTCCCGGACATGCTGCCGCCCGCACTGCGCGCGCGCTACGTGCCCGCGCCGGGGGATGAGGATCTGACCATCATCACCAGCCGGCGCACGACGATCGAACTCGTCATCCGCCGCTATGTGGAGCAGCTTCCCGGCGTCACGATCCGCAGCGGGGTGAAGGTGCGCGAGCTTATCCAGGATCGCGACGGCTCGGGCCTGATCCACGTCACCGGGGTAATCGCCGATACCGTCAACGGGCGCGAGGAAATCCGCGCCGACGTGGTGGTCGACGCTGGCGGCAAGGCGGCCAATCTGATCGAGCAATTGATCAAGGCCGGCGCACCGATCGGCGAAGCGGCGGAGACCGCCGGCGTGCTCTATTTCACCCGCCACTACCGCCTCCACGACGGGCAGGAGGAGCCGCCGCGCGGCGAGATCGCCGCCTCGGGGGACCTTGGCTATCTGAAGTTCGGCGTCTTTCCGGCCGACAACCATCGTTTCTCGATCACGCTGTGCGTGCCGGAGATCGAACACGGCCTGCGCCGCGCGGTGATGGACGGCGACATGTTCCAGCGCATCTGCATGGCGATGCCGGGCATGGCGCCCTGGGTCGATCCGGCAAAATCGGAACCGGTCGGCAAGGTCATCGGCATGGGCGACCTCCACAGCCGGTGGCGCAGCCTCGTCACGGACGGGCGACCGGCCGTGCTCGGCTATTTCGCGATTGGCGACGCCTTGGTACGCACCAACCCGCTCTATGGCCGCGGCTGTTCGCTCGCTGCGGTCAGCGCTGGCGTGCTGCGCCGCGCGCTCGATTCGGGCAGCGATCCTGCCGCGCGCCTGCTGGTCTATGACGGCGGCATCCGCGCAGAGGTGAAGCCCTATTACGACCTGATGCTGAAACAGGATCGCTCCGCCATCCGCCGCGCGCGCGCGACGCTGACGCCCGGCCATCGCCCGCGCGTCAAGGCGCGCCTCGCCAAGAGCTTCGTCGACGACGGTATCACCATCGCGGCGCGATCCGACATCAATCTGATGCGCGCGATGATGCGCGGCTTCCACATGCTCGAACATCCCGAGGCATGGCTGAAACGCCCCGCCAACCTCAGCAAGGTACTGAGCTATTGGGCGCGCGGGCGACGGCGCAATGCCGCGGCCTATGCGCCCGTCCCCGGCCCGGACCGCCCCGAACTGATGGCGCGGCTGGGGCTCGATCCACAGGCGGACATGCTCGCCGCCTGACGGCAGCACGGGCGCGCCGCGTGCCCGCGCGCCCCACGCCTCATCCGGCGGTGGCGCCGATCGGGATCGGCGTCGCGGCAGCAACCTCGGCGTCGATCGTCGCAAACAATTTGCCCGCCGCCATCTCGTCGCGCGTCCGCTCCGGCTCCAGCGCCGCCATATGGTCCAGCCGCACCAGCTCGCGCGGCACGTACCAGTGCAATGTGTCGCTGTGATACGCCTCCCACACCGTCTCGGCGACTTCCCGTGGCGGAATGGCGCGGAACACGCCGGCCTTGGGCGCGCTCGCCGCCGCGCCTTCCGGCAGGATCGGCGTATCGATCAGCGCCGGCAACACGTCGGCGACGCGCACGCCATAGGGCTTCAGCTCGATCGCCAGCGCCTCGGTCAGCCCCTTCACCGCATGCTTCGTCGCCGAATAGACCGCGATCATCGGCATGCCATAGGTCGCCGACGAGGAGGATGTGGTGAAGCACAGCGACCCCGGCGTCGCCTTCAGCAGCGGAATCGCCAGATGGATGCCGGTCAGCACGCCAATGAAATTGACCTGTACCACCGCCAGCACATCATCCCACGGCTGGTCGGCGAACGGCCCGCCCCGCCCGATCCCGGCATTGTTGTAGAGCAGGTCGAGCTTGCCGTCGGTGCACGCGGCAAAGGCGTCGAGCGCCGCGCGATACGCCGCGCGATCAGTGACATCGAGCCGCTGGACGAGGCAATTGTCCGCGCCCAGCTCTTCCTTCAGCCGCGCCAGCCCCGCCTCGTTGACGTCCACCCCGCCGACGAACCAGCCTTCGCGGGCGAACAGCCGGGCGGTCTCCAGCCCCATGCCCGATGCCGCCCCGGTGATGAAGATCGCCTTGCGCCCATTGGCGCGCGCGCCCTCGCTCGCGCCGCTCATTCCGCCGCCTCCGATTTCTTGTCGAGGCCCATCGCGGCCAGGATTTCGGGGCGGATATTCTCCGTCCCCTTCTTCTGGATATGGTCCGCCAGCCGCGCGCCGACCGCCGCCTGCGCCTCGCCGATGAAGCGCGGGCGGTTCGCCGCCGCCCATTCGATCGACGCCTCGCGATTGGCATTCACCCCGTTCACCGCCGGCATGACGTAGCGCGCGATCAGCTCATAGGATTTCTTCTTATTGTCCCATTCGGCCCAATTGTGGTCCATCATCAGGAACGCGCCGAACCCGCCCGATTGCTCGCGCAGCCGCTCGATCTGCTTCATCGCATCCTCGGGCGTGCCGATCACCGCCATGCCCGAATTGACCAAGGCGTCGACCGGGTCGCTGCCATCCGCCGGGGCGAGCGGCAGCGCCGCCACCTCACGGAAATAGTACAGCCATTTGTCGAGGCCGAAGCGGACCTGCGCACGCGCCTCCTCGCGCGTCGCGGCGACATGCATCGGGCCGACCAGTCGCCACTGACTACGGTCGACGCGCGTGCCGCTATCGGCCGCCTGCTGCTCGGCGATCGCCCAGTTGGACGCCAGCGCATTGAACCCGCCGCTTTGCGTGGCGCCGATCGACAGCAGCCCCAGGCCGTGCCGCCCCGCCGCCGTCGCGCCCGATGGCGACACCTGGCTCGCGACACTGATCTCCACCGAGGGGCGGCTGTACGGCAGCATCTGCAACCGCGCCTCGTTCAGCTCGAACCAGTCGGTCTTCTTCGTCACCTGCTCACCGCGCAGCAGCGGGACGAGCACGTCGATCGCCTCGTCCATCCGGTCGCGCTGCCTGGCGACGGGAATGCCCATCATGAACGCGTCCGACGGCAGCGCGCCCGGCCCGACACCGAACATCACCCGCCCGCGGGTGATATGGTCCAGCTGGTTGATCCGGTCCGCCAGCATCAACGGGTGGTGGTACGGCAGCGACGACACGCCGGTCCCCAGCCGGATGTGCCGCGTCCGCTCCGCCACGGTGGCGATGAACAATTCGGGGCTGGCGATCAGTTCGTAGCCGGCCGAATGATGCTCGCCGAGCCACGCCTCATCATAACCCAGTTTGTCCATGTGGACGACGAGATCCAGGTCGCGCTCCAGCGCCAGCGTCGGGTTCTCGTTCAACGGGTGGAAGGGCGCAATGAACGCCCCGAAGCGAATCCTCTCTCCCGCCATCTCTTCTCTCCTCCTGCCCTGTTTGGCGGCGATGCTACGCCGCGCCACCGGCGGAGGCCATATGGATTCTGCAACATGTTATGATAATTTGCCCCGGCGCGGCGTTGCGGCTAAGGGACGGGGTGCCTAGGGTCCATGCCATGCAGAGGAATTACGGATGAGCCGCCGCGAGGAGGCGAAGGCTGAGCGTCGCCACCGCATCATCGCGGCCGCCCGCGATCTGATCAAGGAAACCGGCGACACCGGGCTGTCGATGCGCGCCATCGCGGCGCGCGCCGGCGTATCGCTCACCACGCCCTACAATCTGTTCGGCTCGAAACGCGCGATCGTCATCGCCTTGCTGGAGGACGTGCGCGAATTCCACGAACGCTTCTCGCAATTGCGCAGCGTCGGCCCGGTCGACCGCATCTTCCAGGCAGTGTCGATCACCATCGCCTATCTCGCCGACGACCCCGATTTCTACCGCACCCTGTGGACCGAGGCGCTGCGCTTCGACAGCAAGGAATTGCGCGGTGAGCTTCAGTCGCCGCAGCGCTACGGTTTCTGGTTCTCGCTGCTGGGGGAGGCGCGCAACGAAGGCGCGCTGCTGCCGGGGCTGGAGCTTGATCCGCTGCTCCACGCGCTCGACGGCGTCTATGTCGCCGCGATGCTCGCCTGGGTGCTCGGCGCGATCGAGGTGCAGGAGATTGAGGCGCATGTCAGCTACGGCTATGCGCTGGTGCTGCGCGGCGCGGCGACGCCCGAATATAGCGCCGCAATCGAGGAAAAGCTGATGGGCTATCAGCGCGACCTGATGACGCTGCGCCCCGCAATCGCCGCCGCCTGAAACCATTCGGGCGCCGCCCCGGCCGCGGCCGGGGCGACGCCCTTCTGGCTTACGCCTTGATCGCGGCCAGTGCCTGGTCGAAATCGGCGATCAGGTCATCGGCATCCTCGACGCCGATCGAGATGCGCACCAGATTGTCGGTGATGCCCAGCGCCGCCTTGCGATCATCGGCGACCGACAGGTGAGTCATCCCCGCCGGGTGGCTCGCCAGCGTCTCGGTGCCGCCCAGGCTCACCGCCAGCTTGGCGATCTTCAGCGCGTCGAGGAACGCGAACGCCTCCGGCTCGCCGCCCTTCAGGTACAGCGAGAAGGTCGAACCCGCGCCGCTGCAATGGCGGTGATAGATGTCGGCCTGCCTTTTGTCCTCGCCCCGCTCCAGGAAGCCGAGGTAGCCGACTTTCTCCACCTTGGGATGCGCGGCCAGGAATTCGCACACCTTGGCGGCATTCTCGCCCGCCCGGCTCATGCGCAGTTCCAGCGTCTCGAGGCTGCGCAGCAGCATCCACGCCGTATTCGGGTCGCAGATCGTGCCGATCGTGTTGCGCATCAGCCGGATGGTGTTGATGTGCTCCTTCGATCCCAGCACGCCGCCCGCCACCAGGTCCGAATGGCCGCCGGCATATTTGGTCAGCGAATAGACGACGATGTCCGCGCCCTGCTGCAGCGGCTTGGCCCACAGCGGCCCCAGGAACGTGTTGTCGATCGCGATCGGCGGCTTGTTCTCGCCGGTGAAGATCGCGTCACGGCTCGCCGCGACCGCTTCCACGTCGACCAGCGCGTTGGTCGGGTTGGCCGGGCTTTCGAGATAGATCAGCGCGACATTGCCGGTCGCAGCCTCGGTCAGCACCGCGTCGATCTCCTCGCGCGTCGCACCGGCCGGGAAGTCGAGCCACTTCACGCCGAACTTGCCCAGGATTCGCGCGATCAGCGTCTCGGTCGCCGCATAAAGCGGGCCGGAATGGACGATCGTGTCGCCCGGCTTGGTCATCGACAGGAACAGCGTGGCGATGGCCGACATGCCGCTGGAAAAGGTCAGCGCATCCTCGGCATCTTCCCACACGCTCAGCCGGTCTTCCAGGATCTCCTGGTTCGGCCCGTTGAAGCGCGAATAGACAAGGCCCTCGGCCCCGCCCGGGCGCTTGCCGGTCACGCCCTCGAAATGGCGCTTGCCGGCGGCGGCATTGGGGAAGACGAAGGTGGAGGTGAGGAAGATCGGCGGCTTCAGCGCGCCTTCGGACAGCGCCGGATCATAGCCGTGGCCCATCATCAGCGTCGCCGGCTTCAGCTTGCGCCCGCCGATCTCCTCGACCGCCGCCTTGGGTGAGACGCGCGGGGCGACGCCGGTCAGGTCGGCTTCGGTTTCCTTGGTCATTCAGTAACTCCGGTCGGTGGCAGGTTGATCGCCACCTTGCCGGCAGTCTTACGGCCGGTGGCCTCATCCCGCCATCATTTGGCGACGTAAGGGGTGAAGGCGCCGATGACGCAGCTGCCGGTCGGGAAACGCGCCGTGCGATCGACCGTTTCCGCAATGTCACCGCGGCACAGCCGGGGGCCGAACTGGCGCGTGACCAGCATGTCGCCGCGCGCCACGCCCTCACACCCGCCGTTGGTATTGCTGACATAGATGCGGTTGCGCCCTTCGCGATAGACCAGCTTGTCGCCGATCGCGCGCAGCGAGATGGTGCGGAACCGCGTGTCGATGCAATCGACCTGCGGCTGCGGGGTCAGCCGCGCGAGGTCGCGTTCCAGCTGCATCCGGTCGCGCTCCTGTGGGCCGGGCCGGTCGGTGCCCGCGCCGCTCGCACAGCCAGTGGCGGCAACGGCGGCGGCCCCGGCCGCGGCGGCAAGCGCAAAGGTTGTCAGCACCCTGGCCATCGTCATCCCTCCATGCTCGCGCGCAGGTTTGTCCTGTCGCGCCACCAACGTTTCTACCCGCGAAAACTATCCTTCGCCGCTCGTAGTTCACCCAGTCGCGCGGCGCTGTCCGCGCGCAGGAAGGGATTGGTCGCCAGCTCCTCGCCGATGGTGGTCGGGATCGTCGCCTCGCCCGCCGCACGCGCCGCATCCACCCGGCCCATCCGTTCACGGATCGCCTCATTGTCGGGCTCGGCGACCAGCGCATAGCGGCCGTTCGACTGGGTATATTCATGCCCGCAATAGACGCGCGTCGCCGGCGGCAGCGTGGCATAACGCTGCATGTTGCCGAACATGTCGTCCGGCGTGCCCTCGAACAACCGGCCACAGCCCATCGCGAACAATGTGTCGCCAGTGAAGATCGCAGCGTCATCGGCAAAGTGGAAGGCGACATGTCCCTGCGTATGCCCGGGCACCCGCATCACCGCCGCGCGATGCGCGCCCAGCGTCACCACATCGCCTTCGCCCACGCCATGGTCGATCTGCCCGATCTTCTCGCGCTCCGCCTCCGGCCCGGTGATCCGCGCACCGGTCGCCGCGACGATCGCACCATTGCCGCCGACATGATCGGGGTGCCAGTGCGTGTTCCAGATGTCGGTGATCGTCCACCCGCGCGCCGCCGCCGCATCCAGCACCGGCTGCGCCTCGCCCGGATCGATCACCATCGTCTCGCCGCTGGCTGCATCATGCACCAGCCAGCTGTAATTATCGCTCAGCACCGGCACGCGCACGATTTCCAGCGCGCCCGTTGCCGCCTCAGCCGGCACCCTCTCCTGTGACAATGGCATCATAGCCCCTTTCATTGAATTCGATCAGGCAGAAACCGTGGCCGAACGGATCGGCAAAGCCCGCGATCCGGCCATAGGGTGCCGCACGCACCCCCGTCTCGTCCACCGCCCCCGCCGCGATGGCGGCCGCGCGCGCCGTGTCGAGGTCATCCACCGCAATGTCGAAATGCACCGGCGTCCAGTGCCGGCGATAATCGCGGCGCGCCGGCGAGGCATCGCTCGCCACGCTGCCGTCGGCCTGTTCCAGCAGATAGAGCGGCGCTTCCAGCCCCAGCAGCTCGACCGCGCCTGCCCCGATCCGCCGCCCGACGCGCAGGCCGAGCGCGCGGCAGTAAAACGCCTCCGCCCGCGCGAGATCGGGAACGTCGATGTTCACGATCAGTCGCGCGGGCGCGGGCATCACCAGGTCCCGGTATTCGGCATCGACGCCCAGGGCTCCTGCGGCGGCTTCGGCCCGTTCAGCTGCAGCAGCTCGATCGAGATGCCGTCGGGCGTCTTCACGAACGCCATGTAACCGTCCCTCGGGGGGCGGTGGACGGTATAGCCGGCGTCGAGCACCGCCTGGCACGTCGCGTAGATATCGTCGCAATCATAAGCGAGGTGCCCGAAATTGCGCCCGCCGGTATATTCCTCCGGCGCGCTGCCATCCTCGGGGGGCCAGTTATAGGTCAGCTCCACCTCGGCATGGGCGCGCTCGCCCGGCCCGCGCATGTCGTCCGGCGTGGCGAGGAAGATCAGCGTGAATCGCCCTGCCTCGCTCTCGGTACGGCGCACTTCCTTCAGGCCCAGCACCTCAAAGAATTTGATCGTCTCTTCCGGGTTGGTGACCCGGATCATGGTGTGCAGATAGCGCATCAATCCTCCATGCTCATTTCTGTTCGCCGCCTTTCTGTTCGTCAGCGCCGAACTGTGCCAGCGCGCGCGCCGCCGATTGTCCCGCGGGCCGATCGGGCGCCAGCCGCACCGCTTCCCCCCACGCTGCCTTGGCGCCGGCCTCGTCGCCCGCCGCGGCGGCGATATTGCCCGCTTCCAACTGCACCTGCGCGTCATCGGCCGATCGGCGCAGCGCCTGCGCGATATCGGCGCGCGCCCGGCCCAGGTCGCCGTCACGCCGCGCCAGCGTCGCTGACAGGAGCCAGGCGAGCGGATCGTCCGCCGCATCCTTCACCGCCATGTCGAGGTCAGCGCGCGCCGCCTTGCTGTCGCCGATCGCCACCAAGGCGCGGGCGCGGTCGAGCGCCGCCTCGCCGCGCTCCATGCCGGTCAGCGTGCCCGCCGCCAGCGCCGCGTCGAGCGCGGATCGCGCCTTCGCCGCATCCTGCCCGGCGAGCCAGGCATTGCCGGCCTGCGCCCAGTAACGCGCCGCCGCCTCGTCCTGTGCCAGTTCCGCCGCCCGCGCCGCTTCCTCGAACGCGGCGGCCGCCGCCGGGAAACGGCTCTGCCCGGCCAGCGCCAGGCCCAGGCAGCCGCGCCCCGCCGCGCTGCGATCAAGCGACGCGCGCCGCTCCGCCGCCACCGGATCCTCCGCCGCCAGCGCGACACAGCTCGTAGCGGAAGGCGCCGCGACCGACGGCGCAGCAACAGGAGGCGCCGCCACCGAAGGGGTCGCGGCCTGCAGCGCGGCGAGCAGCACGATCACGGCAGCACGTCTCCCACGATGCGGGTCAGCAGCGCAATGTCCGCATCGCGCGACAGGCGATGATCGCCGTCCTTCACCAAAATCACCTGCACGTCGTCGGATCGGATCAGCTCGGCCAGCCGCACCGATTGTGCCCAGGGCACGTCGGTATCACGCTGGCCATGGATCAGCCGCACCGGGCAATCGATCGCGATCGGCCCGTGCATCAGCCGGCTCGCCTCACCCGCCTGCCAGAAACGGCGGGTATAGACGGTCGGCGCGGGGCCATAGGGGTTGGCCCGCTCCAGCTTGTTATATTGCAGGATGTAGAGCTTTTCCGGCTGGCTGAATCCCCAGTCGGTGAAATCGGGCGCGGCGGCGATGCCGACCATGCCGACTACGCGGTCGGGGCGCGCCAGCGCGACCAGCAGCATGATCCACCCGCCCATTGACGATCCCACCAGCACCACCGGGCCCTCGACCGCATGGTCGATCATCGCCAGCGCATCGTCGCGCCAGTCGGTCAGCGACTGATCCTCGAACTTGCCCTCGCTCTCGCCGCAGCCGGCATAGTCGAACCGCAGGAACGCGCGGCCGTGCTCGCGCGCCCAGGCTTCCAGCGCCAGCGCCTTGGTCCCGCTCATGTCGCTGGCATAGCCGGGCAGGAACACGATCGTCGGGCCGTCGCCCTCGGTCAGGTGATAGGCGAGGCGGGGGCGCTGGGCTTCGGTCATCGCGCGCGATGTAGGAGCGATCGCCCGATTGCGAAAGGCGACAGCATCACGATGCGGTGGCGCGCCGCCGCGATCAGATCACATATTCGACCGTCTTCAGCTGCGTTTCCGCATCGCGCTTGGCGGTGCGCTTGGCGACCATCTCGGCATGCAGCTCGGCGATCGTGCGGCTGCCGGTGGTCTTGAACGCGAACGGCAGCACGCCGTGGATCACTGCGCCCACGCCGCCCGCCAGCATCCGCATTCCGAACCGGGTCGCGACGCCGAAATGCTCGGCATAGCTTTCCCCGACGGACTCGGGGTGATCCAGGAACAGGCGGCGGAACAGGGTGGGATTGGTCGTGCGCATCATGAGACCTTATCACGCCTGTCGATCTGCGTCAGCATCTCCGCGGCCAGCAGCGGCAGCGTATCGTCACGCGCGCCCATCACCACGATCCGGTCGCCCGGCCGGGCATTGGCCACCAGATGCGCTGCCGCCGCCGCCCGCTCGGCGATATGGCGCGCATTGCCGCCGCTGATCGTTATGTCATTGGCGATATCGGCGCTGGTCACCTCGCGGCTCACCGTCCCGCCCTGATAGACCGGGTCGGGCAGCACCAGCAGGTCATCGACGCCCAGCCCGTCGACGAACGTCTGCACCAGTTCGCGCCGCATCGTCTTCAACGGACCATAGCCATGCGGCTGGAACAGGACGAGCAGCCGGCCCGGAAAGGCGTGAAGCGTGGCAAGCGTGGCGGCGATCTTGTCAGGGTTGTGCCCGAAATCATCGATCACCGTGACCCCGTCAGCGGTGCCGATGACGTCGAACCGGCGCTTCAAACCGGTGTAGGCCGAAATTCCCCGGAGAGCGGCCGGCAGCGTGACGCCCGCGGCCAAAGCGGCTCCAATAGCGGCCAGCGCGTTCGCGACATTATGCCGCCCCGGAACACCCAGGCGGACGCTTTCACCGTTCAGCGTGAACGACACCGCGAACGGCTCCTCCACCACATCGCGCGCCACCAGATCCGCCTCGCCGCCCAGCGAGAATGTCGTCACCCGCTCCCGCGGCACCCGCATCGCCAGCGCCGCGGCATCGGGATTGTCGGCATTGACGATCGCGTGGCCCGCCTTGGCAATGAAGTCGCCGAACAGATTGTTCAATTCTTCCAGTGACTTGTGGTCAAGGCTGACGTTGTTCAGCACCGCGATCCGCGGCGTGTAGAGCGCGATCGACCCGTCGCTCTCATCCACCTCGCTGACGTACGGCGCCCCCTCGCCCACCAAGGCGCTGGCGAACGGCCGGTCGGCGCCGGCGAAATCCTTCATCACCGCGCCGTTCATCACCGTCGGATCCATCCCCGCATCGTGCAGGATCCGCGCGATCATCCCGGTAACCGTCGATTTTCCGCTCGTCCCCGCCACCCCGATCGGCAGCCGGCTGGCGTTGAACAGCGCCGCGTTGAGCTCGGCACGGCTCATCCGCGGGCAGCCCAGCCGCGTCGCCGCGACAATGTCCGCGACCGTATCCTCGACCGCGGCGGAGGCGACGACGATCTGCTCGGTCGAGGTAATCCCGCTGCCGTCCTGCGGGAACAGCGCGACGCCCTTCGCCTCAAGGTCGGCGAACTTGGCCGGCACCCGCCCCTGGTCGAGGCCCCGGTCCGATCCCGCAACGCTCGCGCCGCGCCCGGCGAGGATCATCGCCAGCGGCATCATCCCCGATCCGCCGACACCGACGAAGAAGAAGCGTTTTCCTGCGATGTTGCCGTCCTGCATGGCCGCGGGCTATCGCCGCCGCGGGGCTTGGGCAAGGCGAAGGCGACGAGGCACATGACATTGCGGCCGATACGAAGGGTGCAGGCGTGAGGATCGGCATCGTCGCGCCCGCGAACAGCGCCAGCCCCGACATGGTCGCCCCGCTCACCGCTTATGCCGCGCTCGCCTATCCGGAGGTGGAGCTCGTCTTCCATCCGCAATGTTGGGAAAGCGACGGTCATTTCGCCGGCCCGGACGCGCGCCGCGCCGCCGCCTTCCTCGAATTCGCCAATGATCCCGGTTTCGCCGCGATCTGGTTCGCGCGCGGCGGCTATGGCTCCAACCGAATTCTCGACGCCGTCATGCCGCAGCTCAACGACGCGGCACGGCGCAAGAAATATGTCGGCTATTCGGACATGGGCTTCATGCTCGCCGCGCTTTACGCCCGCCGCATCGGCCAGGTCGCGCACGGGCCGATGCCGGTCGACGTGCTGCGCAGTTCGGGCGGCGGCGACGCCACGGTCGCCCGCTCGCTCGGCTGGATCGCGCGCGGCGAGCGGCAGGGGCTGGAGCCCGGCCTCGGCCGCCGCCCCGCTGCCGCCTTCAACCTCGCCATCCTCGGCGCACTGATCGGCACGCCCTGGCTGCCCGATCTCACCGACCACGAATTGCTGATCGAGGAAGTCGCGGAGCCGCTCTACAATGTCGACCGGCTGCTGTTCACCATGGCCAACGCGACGCAGCTGCGTGGCATCGCCGGTGTGCGCCTCGGCGCCGTCACCGCGATCAAGGACAATAATCCGCGCTGGGGCGAGACGCTGGACACGATGATCCGCCGCTGGTGCCGCGACATGGGGGTGCCGTTCCTCGGCCCGGCGGAGGTCGGCCATACCCAGACCAACCGCGTCGTGCCGTTCGGCCTCGCCTGAGCCGTTACCTGCCGGTCAGTCGACCGGTGCGGTGGCGAGCGCGTCGGCCAGCCACGGCGGGATGATCGCATCGCCCAGCGACTCGACCCGACGATGCTCCACCATCAGCCCCAGTGCGGGATAGGTCGCGCGCGTCCGGTCCCCCGCTTCGGTCAGCGGCGCGACGACCAGCCGGCGATTGACCTTGGAGCGGTAATTCATCCGCGCGGTATTCTCCTGCCCGACATAACATCCCTTGCCGAAACTGACGCCGTTCAGCTCGCGCGCATTGCATTCCAGCCACAATGTCTCGCCGCTGCCCAGTTCCCCCACCCCCTCGGTCACGCCCAGCGACAGGCGGTGCGCCAGCCAGCCCTCCGCCGCCGCGCCGGGCGCGGCGATCCACCGCTGCCCCAGGGCGGCGAGCCGCGGGTCGGGCACGCCCTCGCTGCCGTCCACGGCCCAATGCACCGCCAGCGAATCGTCCCGCGCGATCGCGATCTTGCGCCGCAGCCGATACAGCGTCAGCCGCTTGGCCAGCGCGTCGGCCTGCTCCCCCTCGCAATCGAGCAGCAGGTCCTCGCCATCGGCCCACACCAGGAAATCGAACAATGCCTTGCCTTGCGGGGTCAGCAGCGCCGTCCACACCGGCAGCGGCCCCGTGACATCATTGGTCACCAGCCCCTGCAGGAATCCGCGAACATCCTCCCCGCTGAGGCGTAGGACGGCGCGATCGGTGAGCATGGTGGCGTTGGTCATGCCGACAAGCTAGGGCGTTCCGGCCCTATTCCAAGCTCCCGGATTGTCCGATGACCGACCGCCTCACCATCCGCCGCCCCGACGACTGGCACGTTCACCTGCGCGACGGCGCGATGCTTCAGCTGGTCGCGCCCTACACCGCGCGGCAGTTCGCCCGCGCGATCATCATGCCCAATCTGACCCCGCCGGTGACCACCGCCGACGCCGCGCGCGCCTATCGCGACCGGATCATGGCCGCGCTGCCCGCGGGAACCGATTTCACGCCGCTGATGACCTGCTACCTCACCGACGGCGCCGATCCCGACGCGATCGCCGCCGCGCATGCCGAGGGCGTGTTCACCGCCTGCAAGCTCTATCCCGCGCACGCCACGACCAATTCCGCCCATGGCGTGACCGACATTTTCGCGCTCGCGCCGGTGCTGGAACGGATGCAGGCGATCGGCATGCCGCTGCTGATCCATGGCGAGGTGACCGACAAGGACATCGATATCTTCGATCGCGAGGCGGTGTTCATCGATCGCACCTTGCGCCGGCTGGTCGCCGATTTTCCCGCGCTCAAGATCGTGATGGAACATATCACCACGCGCGAGGCGGCGGACTATGTCGCCGAGGCGCCCGATACCGTCGCCGCGACGATCACCCCGCAGCATTTGCTGATCAACCGCAACGCGATCTTCGACGGCGGCATCCGCCCGCATGCTTATTGCCTGCCGGTGGCAAAGCGCGAGCAGCATCGCCTCGCCGTGCGCAAGGCGGCGGTGTCAGGCTCGGCCAAGTTCTTCCTGGGGACGGACAGCGCGCCGCACGTCGTCGCGGCGAAGGAAACCTCCTGCGGCTGCGCCGGCATCTTCAATGCGCCCTATGCGCTGGAAAGCTACATCCGCGTGTTCGACGAGGAAGGCGCGCTCGACCGGTTCGAGGCGTTCGTCAGCGAAAATGGGGCGCGCTTCTACGGCCTGCCGCTGAACGAAGGGACGATCACGCTGGAGCGTGTCGACCAGACGGTGCCCGACCGGATCGGCAACGACACCGAATCGGTCGTGCCGTTCCACGCCGGCGAGACTTTGGGCTGGCGGGTCGTCGCCGGCTGATCGCCGGCGGCGGGAAAAGGCTCAGGCCTTTTCCAGCGTGCATTGCAGCGGGTGCTGGTTGGCGCGGGCGAAATCCATCACCTGCCCGACCTTCGTCTCCGCCACTTCATAGCTGAAGGTACCGCACACGCCGACGCCCTTTTGGTGGACGTGCAGCATGACGCGCGTTGCCTCCTCCGCATTCATGCGGAAGAACCGCTGCAGGCACAGAACGACGAATTCCATCGGGGTATAATCGTCGTTCAGCATCAGCACGCGGTACGGCGTCGGCTCCTTGATCTTGGCGCGCGTGCGGGTGGCCACGCCCACGCCGGTGCCCTCGCCGTCATTGTCTCGACGTTCTGCCATGGTCAGGATGCTGGTCATTGTTTCCGCCGAAATATGGCAAGCCTTGGATCAAGGGCAAGGGCCGAACATGCCCGCACCCGCGCCGCCCGCCCCTCACGCAAAGGCCGGTGCCTGCCGCAACTGCTGATAGGCCGCGATGACCTTCTGTAGCATTGCTTCATGGCTGCGGTCACCGCCGTTTCGGTCGGGGTGATAACGGCGCACCAATTCGCTGTAGCGCTTGCGCAGCGCCATGCGGTCCGCATCGGGGGCCAGCCCCAGCACCTTCAGGCTCGCGCGGTCCTGCCCCGACAATGGCTTGCCGTCGCTCCGCTCGGGCGCCCGTTCGCGGCGATAGCGCGCACCGATCGCGTCCAGCGGGTCGGAAAAATCGGCCCAGCGCGGCCCCTGGTCGCCGCCACCGGCACGGGCGAAGGCGCGAGTCTCGCGTTCCCACCCCGCCATCGGCCGCTGCGCATGGTGGATTTCCTCCGCGCTCATCCCGTCGAAATAATTGTAGCTCGAATTGAACGCGCGGACATGGTCGAGGCAGAACCAGCGGAACCGCGGCGGGCCATCGCGCGCTGGCCCGTCCAGCGGCGGCGCGCGAAATTCCCCGGCCGCATCGCAGCCCGGCGCCTCGCACGGCCGGTCCCCTTCGATCCTTCCATGAAACCGTGCGTTCGGCCGATCCTTCGCCAAAATCAGAACATCCCCAGCAAAACGGACTATATAGGCGGCATGACCCAGCCTGCCACCGGCCCGATCCAGCACGCAATCGCCACTCGTCTGACCGACGCGCTCAGCCCGACGCACCTCGACGTGATCAACGAAAGCGCGCAGCATCGCGGCCATGCCGGCGACGACGGCTCGGGCGAATCGCACTTCCGCGTGGTGGTGGAAAGCCCCGCTTTCGCCGGCCTCACCCGCGTCGCGCGGCAGCGGCTGGTGAACCAGGCGCTGGCCGATCTGCTGCGCGATCACGTCCATGCACTGGCGATGAAGACGGTCGCCCCAGGGGAGCCACGATGACCTATCGCCTCTGGTACTGGCCCGGCCTGCAGGGTCGCGGCGAATTCGTCCGCCTGCCGCTGGAGGCGGCCGGGATCGCCTATGAGGATAGCGCCCGCACCCGTTCGGTCGATGCACTGGTGGAAAATATGGCCGCCGGCGATCGCGCGCCCTTCGCCCCGCCCTATCTGGAGCATGACAGCGTCCGCATCGCGCAGGTCGCCAACATCCTCCTCTATCTGGGTGATCGGCACGATCTCGCGCCCACCGCGCCGGCCGACCGCCACTGGATCCTGCAACTGCAGCTGACCATCGCCGACATCGTCGCGGAGGTGCACAACATCCACCATCCGGTGGAGCTCGGCGCCTATTATGAGGATCAGAAGCCCGAGGCCGCGCGCGCCGCCCAGCAATTCCGTACCGAGCGGCTGCCCAAGTTCCTCGACCATTTCGAACAGGCGGCCGGGACCGATCCGGGCGTCTGGCTGATCGACGATCGCTGGAGCTATGCCGACACCTCGCTGTTCCAGTTGGTCGAGGGGCTGCGCTACATGTTCCCGCGGCGCATGGCGGCGCTGGAGCGCGACTATCCCGGCGTCATCGCGATTCGCGATGCAGTGGCCGAGCTGCCCGGTATCGGCGCCTATCTCGCGAGCGATCGTCGCGTCCCGTTCAACACCACCGGCATCTTCCGCCATTATCCCGAGCTCGACGGTGACTGAGGCGGCGACCGCCCGCATCGGCCGCGCGCTTCGCCCCGCCGCGCGCATCCTGCTGGTCGATCGCGAATCGCGCGTGCTGCTGTTCCGCTTCACGCCCGATGATCGCGCGCCCTTCTGGTGCACGCCCGGCGGCGCCTGCGATCCGGGCGAAAGCTACCCCGATGCCGCGCGCCGCGAATTGTTCGAGGAAACCGGCATCCGCGCCGATCCCGGCCCGGAAGTGGCGCAACGCTGGGTCGATTTCCTCACCATCGAACGGGTCGAGGTCACCGCCGACGAACGCTGGTTCCGCATCAACGTCGATGCGGACGCGGTCGACACCTCCGGCCACACCGATCTCGAACGCCGCGTGATGACGCAGTGGCGCTGGTTCCGCCGCGACGAGATCGCCGGCTGGCCCGAGACCATCTTCCCCGACGACCTTCTCCTTATGCTGGAAGCGACCGATGACGCGTGATGACCTGATCGAGCTGACCCTGCTGCCCGCCACCCACGATATCGGCGGGTTCAAGGTCCACCGCACCCTGCCGCATCGCGAGCGGACGATGGTGGGGCCGTTCCTGTTCTTCGACCAGATGGGCCCGGCGCACCTGCCGCCCGGCGAGGGGATGGACGTGCGCCCGCATCCGCACATCAACCTCGCCACCGTCACCTATCTGTTCGACGGCGCGATCGGCCACCGCGATTCACTCGGCACGCAGACGGTGATCCGCCCCGGCGCGGTCAATCTGATGACCGCCGGGCGTGGCATCGTCCATTCGGAACGCTCGCCGGAGGAGGCGCGGCGCGACGGCCCGGCGCTGTCGGGCATCCAGACCTGGCTCGCGCTGCCCGACGGACAGGAGGAAATCGATCCGGCCTTTGAGCATGTCCCCGCCGCCGACCTGCCCGTGATCGAGGGCGACGGCGTCACCGCCCGCGTCATCATGGGCGACCTGTGGGGCAAGCGTGCGCCGACCACCACCTATGCCGGCACGATCTACGCCGACATCGCGCTCGCCCCCGGCGCCAGCGTGCCCATCGACGCCGCTGCCGACGAACGCGCCATCTATCTGGTCGAGGGGGAAGCCATGCTGGAGGGCGTGGCCCTCGAACCGCAGCGGCTCTACGTCCTGCGTCCCGGCATCGCCGCGACATTGCGCAGCACCAGCGGCGCGCGCGCGATGCTGGCGGGCGGCGACGCCTTCGCCACCCCGCGCCACGTGTGGTGGAATTTCGTCAGCTCCTCGCGCGAACGCATCCAGGAGGCGAAGCGCGCATGGATGGCGCGCGAATTCCCCGTCGTGCCGGGCGACGAGATCGAATGGATCCCGATCCCCGGCCAGCCCAATACCGTCAGCTATCCCTGACGGCGTACGTCGCCGGCCGGGGGCGTGGTCATGCCCCGGCCAGGCGGCGCGTCGCCTCGTTCGCCCAATAGCCCTCCCCGCCGTCGACGAAATCGCCACCCTCCGGCGTCTCGGCGGGGTCGGTCGGCGCCACCCACGCACCATGTGCATGGGTCTGCGCGACTCGCACCGGCGTCGCCGCGCCCGGCCATGCCTGCACCCACACTTCCTGCACCGCGCTTTGCTTGTTGGGCTCCATCCGCACCCAGGCGAGCGGCCGCTCCTCATCGGCTGCCTGCGCTGCGGCCAGCATCGCGTCCCGGATCCGCGCCTGCCGCTCCGGCCCCAGATATTGCCACACCACCGAATGCATCAGCACGCGGGTCACGCCGCGCGGTTGCGGCTCGGCCAGCCGCTCCTCGATCCACGCCGCCGCGTCGCCGGCGTCCAGCCGCGGCGGATCGGCGGCGAACATCGCGAACGCCGCCTCCAGCCGCGCGGCACGCTCGGGCACATCGACCCAGCTATAGGCGATCAGTCGCTGCGCCGCCGCCGGATCACGCACGTCGATCGGGTTGATATCGACCCCCCGCACGGACGCGAAGCGCACCGCTGCGGGCGCCGGCGCCGCCCCGCGCCACTCGGGCCGGATCGTGACCGGCGACGCATCCGGCCCGACGATCGTCCCGCCCAGGTCGAAACGATAGCGGTCGATCAGCAGGTTCAGCCCGGCGCTCGATCCGATCTCCAGCAGCTCGAACGGCTGGCCGAACCGCCGCGCGACCTGAAGCAATCCCGTCATCAGCGCCGCCGATCGCCCCGGCTCGTTGGTCTGCGGCGGCCCGTCCAGCCACGGCAGCAGCGCCGCGTCATGCGCCACCAGCACCTGCGCGAGGATCGCCGCCACCTCCCCCTCGTCCACCACCTCGCCGCGAAACACCCGCGTCAGCCCCGCGTCGGCACCGGCACGGTGCAGCGCATGCAATCCGCCCACCAGCCGCAGCGGCAGCGCGTCGACGGTCGGCTCGCCCGGCCAGTCCAGCACGCGGCGTCCGGCCGCGCTGTCGCGGGTGATCGCGGTGGCCAGTGCCCGGCACACGCGCGCCGTGATCGGCGCATCCATCGCCGTGCAATAATGGTGCTGGATCAGGAACGCGCCGCGGTTCGTCGCTTCGTCAGCCACCCGATTTCCCCTTTGCACAGGATATTGCGCGTGGCCGCGATGTTGCGCCTGCGCGGCGCGCTGGTAAAGCCGCGCGCATGGCCGAACCGCTCGTCATTGCCGTCCCCAAGGGGCGTATCCTTACCGAGGTGCAGCCGCTGCTCGCCAGCGCCGGCGTCGTGCCGGAGGCCGCCTTCTTCGATGAGGACAGCCGCGCCCTGCGTTTCGCGACCCAGGATCCGGACATCGCGCTCATTCGCGTGCGCGCCTTCGACGTCGCGACGTTCGTGGCACATGGCGCGGCGCAGCTCGGCATCGTCGGCTCGGACGTGCTGGGGGAGTTTGCTTACCCGGAGCTTTATGCCCCGGTCGATCTCGGCATCGGCTATTGCCGCCTCTCGGTCGCCGAGCCGGCAGAACTGGCCGCGCACGATGATCCGCGCGGCTGGAGCCATGTGCGCGTCGCCACCAAATATCCGCACCTGACGGCGGAGCATTTCGCCCGCCGCGGCGTCCAGGCCGAGTGCATCAAGCTGAACGGCGCGATGGAGCTTGCCCCGATGCTCGGCCTCGCGCCGCGCATCGTCGACCTCGTCTCCTCCGGCCGCACGCTGAAGGAAAATGGCTTGGTCGAAGTGGAAACGATCGTTGAGGTATCCTCACGCCTGATCGTCAACCGGGCGGCGATGAAGATGCGCGCAGGCCGCGTCGTCCCGCTGGTGGAGGCGTTCCGCCGCGCCGTGGCCGAGGCGAAGGCGGCATGATTCGCCTGTCCACCCGCGACGCGTCCTTCACGCGCGATTTCGCCGCGCTGGTCGATGCCCGGCGCGAATCGGACGCCGATGTCACGCGCGACGTGTCCAACATCCTGCGCAGCGTGCGTGAGGAGGGCGACGCGGCACTGCGTGCCTTTACGCAGAAGCTCGACGGCCATGATCTCGATGACGGCGGCTGGTCGATCCCGCTCGCCGATTGCGCCGCCGCGTTCGACGCGCTCGATCCGGTGCTGCGCGACGCGCTCGAACTCGCCGCCACGCGCATCCGCGCCTATCACGAGAAACAGCGCCCGGCCGGCAGCGACTTCACCGATGAGGCGGGCGTCCGACTCGGCGCGCGCTGGCGCCCGGTCGATGCCGCCGGCATCTACGTCCCCGGCGGGCGCGCAGCTTACCCCTCGACGCTGCTGATGAACGCCATTCCCGCCAAGGTTGCGGGCGTGGAGCGGCTTGTCGTCGTCACCCCAACGCCCAAGGGCGCGATCAACCCGCTGGTCCTTGCCGCGGCGCATCTCGCCGGCGCTGACGAGGTGTGGCGGATCGGCGGCGCGCAGGCGATCGCCGCGCTCGCCTGGGGCACCGACCGGATCGCCCGCGTCGATGTGGTCACCGGCCCGGGCAACGCCTGGGTCGCGGAGGCGAAGCGGCAGGTCTATGGCGTGGTCGGCATCGACATGGTCGCCGGCCCCAGCGAGATCGTCGTCGTCGCCGACGGCGCCAATGATCCGGACTGGATCGCCGCCGACCTGCTCAGCCAGGCCGAACATGACGTGACGACCCAGTCGATCCTGTTCACCGATTCGGCCGACTTCGCCGATTCGGTCGTGGCGGCGGTGGAGCGCCAGCTGGTCGAGCTCCCGACACGCGACACCGCACGGATCGCCTGGGAGGCGAATGGCGCGATCGTGCTGGTCGACACGCTCGAACAGGCGATGCCGCTGGTCGATGCGCTCGCGCCCGAGCATGTCGAGATTGCGGTCGATGATCCGCAGCCGCTGTTCGACCTGATGCGCCACGCTGGCTCCGCTTTCCTGGGGCGCTACACGCCGGAGGCGATCGGCGATTATGTCGCGGGTCCCAACCACGTCCTCCCCACCGGCCGGCGCGCGCGCTTTGCCAGCGGGCTTGGCGTGACCGACTTCATGAAGCGCACCAGCTTCCTTCAGCTCGACGCCGCTGCGCTGGCAAAGCTTGGACCGGCCACGGTCGCGCTGGCGGAGGCGGAGGGGCTGCCGGCGCACGCCCAGTCGGTCGCCCGCCGGCTCTGACCGCGCCGCGCCCGCACGCCGCGGGGGCTGGCCGTTCCGGGCCTATGCGCGTATGGGGCGCCGCCATGTCCCGTACCGCTGCTCGTACCAAGGCGCGCGCTGCCGCGCGTCTCGCCGCCACCCAGGCGCTTTATCAGCATGAGATGGAGGGCATCGCGATGTCCGCCCTCCTGCACGAATTCCACGCCCACCGTATCGGCGCGACGATCGAGGGCGCCGAATATGCCGAGGCCGATGTCGCCTTCTTCGACGATCTCGTCACTGGCGCGCATGCCCGCGCGGGCGAGATCGACCGCCTGATCGAAAGCAAGCTGGCCAGCGGCTGGACGCTCGACCGTCTCGACAAGCCGATGAAGGCGATCCTGCGCGCCGGCACCTACGAACTGCTGTCGCGTGTCGATGTGCCGAAGGGCGCGGTGATCAGCGAATATGTCGATGTCGCCCACGCCTTTTACGAACGGCGCGAGGCTGGCTTCGTCAACGGCCTGCTCGACGCGATCGCGCGCGAGGTTCGCCCCTGAGCCGGGACCATTGACGTGGGCGACCTGATCAACCTCAACCGCGCACGCAAGGCGCGCGTGCGGGCCGCCGCCGCCGAACAGGCGGCCGCCAACAGGCTGGCGTTCGGCCGCACCAGGGCCGAACGCGACGCGATCAAGGCCGAAACTGCCCGGCTGGAACGACATCTGGACGCAACCCGCCGCGAGGATTGATCCCCCGCGGCGCCCCGAATCGGCTCAGGCGCGCGGCGCCCCCTCGACCGGCACGATCGTCATCGTGCCGCTGCTGGTCCGCTCCACCGCGATTGCCAGCGCCCATCCGGCCAGGATCAGCGTGACGATCCACGTCACCACCGCCCCGCCCGCCCGCAGCGGATTGGGCGCCGCCCGTGTCATGCCCAGCGGATGCGCCAGCCGCGCCAGCACGAACAATACCCCGATCACCCACAGCGCCACCAGGGATCCGCGCGCCAGCTCGATCAGCGCCATCAGGATGAGGACGATCGGCGCATATTCGCCGAAATTGGCGTGCGCGCGCATCCCCGCCAGCATGCCCGGATCGCCCCCGTCGCCGACCATCACCTTGCCCCTGACGCGCCCGCGCACCAGCCGGATCGCTAGCCAGATGTTGATCACCGCACAGGCCGCAGCAATCGTCAGTGTCACCGGCAGAACCATGGTTCCTCCCCCTTTTCGTTGATGGAGGAGCCTGCCAGCGCGCCATTCGGGTTGCAACGGCCGCCCGATCAGCTATAGGCGCGGGGCTTCGCGATGCGCCCGGCTACCCGGTGCGACCGGTGATCCGGTTCGCATCGATCGTCGTCGGGCTAATCGCATTTATTTCGAACAATAAAAGATCAAGGTGCCGCGATGGCCGTCCCCAAGCGAAAGACTTCCCCCTCCCGCCGTGGCATGCGCCGCGCACACGACGCTCTGTCGGTCGAGGCGTTCCAGGAATGCCCGAACTGCGGCGAACTGCGTCGCCCGCACAACCTGTGCACGGCATGCGGTCACTACAACGGCCGCGAAGTCCTTTCGGTCGAAGGCTGATTCAGCTGCCGGCACGGCGCGCGGACGCGCGCCGCTGCCGCTTCGGCATTGCAGATTAGGTTTACGGAGTCCGTCTTATCATGGCCGACAGTTCCTGGATCGCCGTCGATGCGATGGGCGGCGACGAGGGGCTGGCGGTCATGCTGGCGGGCGTCGCACGCGCGCGTCATCGCTTCGAGGGGATGAAATTCCTTCTCGTCGGTGACGAATCGGCGATTCGCGAAGGCCTGAAAAAGCATCCGAACCTCAGCCAGCATGCCGAGATCGTGCATGCGCCCGACGTCATCGCCGGCGACGAAAAGGCCGGCCAGGCGCTGCGCCGTGCCAAGACGACGTCGATGGGTATCGCCATCGATTGCGTGAAGCAGGGTCGTGCCGGCGCCGCCGTCTCGTCGGGCAACACCGGCGCCCTGATGGCGATGGCGAAGCTCGCGCTGCGCACCATGCCGGGCATCGATCGCCCTGCCCTTGCCGCGCTGCTGCCGACGCTTGGCACCAATGACGTCGTCGTGCTGGATCTCGGCGCCAATACCGAGGTCGAGGCCAAGAACCTCGTTCAGTTCGCGGTCATGGGCGCGGCTTATGCTCGCGTGGCCATGGATCTGGAAAATCCGCGCGTCGCGCTGCTCAACATCGGCAGCGAGGATCAGAAGGGCACCGAGGAGATCCGCGATGCCGCTGCCGCGCTGCGCGCTGCGCCGCACCTGCCGATGGAGTTCACCGGCTTCATCGAGGGCGACCGGCTCTCGCGCGGCGACCATGACGTGATCGTGTGCGACGGCTTCTCCGGCAATATCGCGCTCAAGACCGCCGAGGGCACCGCCCGATTCGTCGCCGACCTGTTGAAGCGCGCCTTCACCAGCTCGGTCCGCTCGAAAATCGGCTTCCTGATCTCGCGTCCGGCGACGCAGCTGCTGCGCGACCATCTTGATCCCAACAACCACAATGGCGCCGTATTCCTCGGCTTGAACGGCCTCGTGCTGAAGAGCCACGGCGGCGCCAACGAGGTCGGCGTCGCAACGGCGATTGGCGTTGCAGCAAAGATGGTGAAGGCGGATCTCGCGCGACGCATTGCGGATGATCTCACCCGGTTCGAGAGGGAGACGGCATGATTCGCAGCGTTATCACCGGCACCGGATCGGCGCTGCCGGCGCGGCGCGTGTCCAATGCCGAACTGGCCGAGATGGTCGACACCACCGATGAGTGGATCGTCGAGCGCACCGGCATCCGCTTCCGCCACATCGCCGGGCCGGAGGAAACCACCGCCACGCTCGCCCGTGACGCGGCCAAGGCGGCGCTGACTGCGGCCGACGTGTCGGCGCAGGACATCGACCTGATCGTGCTCGCCACCGCGACGCCTGACCAGACCTTCCCGTCCAGCGCCACCAAGGTGCAGGCGATGCTGGGCATCGACGATTGCGTCGCGTTCGACGTCGCCGCCGTCTGCTCGGGTTTCCTCTACGCGGTGCAGGTGGCGGACAGCATGATCCGCGCCGGCGCCCACCGCCGCGCGCTGGTGATCGGCGCCGAGACGTTCAGCCGAATCCTCGACTGGGAAGATCGCACCACCTGCGTTCTTTTCGGCGATGGTGCTGGCGCAATCGTACTAGAGGCGCAGGAAAGCGAGGGTCCTGAGGGCCGCGGCATCCTCGCGTCGAAGCTGCACGCCGACGGGCGTCACAACGAACTGCTCTATGTCGATGGCGGCCCGTCGACCACCGGCACGGTGGGCAAGCTGCGGATGAAGGGACGCGAGGTGTTTCGCCACGCGGTCGTCAACCTCGCCACCGTGATGCAGGAATCGCTGGAAACCGCCGGCCTCACCGCCGACCAGGTCGACTGGGTCGTGCCGCATCAGGCGAATGCTCGCATTCTCGATGCTACCGCGCGCAAGCTGGGCCTGCCGGCGGAGAAGGTCGTGCTGACCGTCGATCAGCATGCCAACACCTCCGCCGCATCGGTGCCGCTGGCGCTCGATGCCGCGGTGCGCGACGGGCGCATCCAGCGCGGGCAGATTGTCGTGCTGGAAGCGATGGGTGGCGGGTTCACCTGGGGCGCCGCCGTCGTCCGGTACTGAAACACGGCAAGCCGCCACATCAATCTTTCACCACGCCCTCGCGGATGCTAACCTGCAGCAATCGGAGTGGGGAGTTGTAGTGCAAATGAGTGATGCGGGGACGTTAACTAGGGCGGATCTGGCGGAATCGCTGCATCGCCAGGTAGGTCTGTCGCGGGCTGACTCGGCACGCCTGGTCGAGCAGATCCTGGAATCCCTGTGCGGCGCGCTTGCCCGCGGGGAGAATGTGAAGATCTCCGGCTTTGGCACCTTCGTCCTGCGCGACAAGGGCGAGCGGATCGGCCGCAATCCCAAGACCGGCGTCGAAGTGCCAATTGCACCGCGCCGTGTGCTCACCTTCCGCGCCAGCCAGATGATGCGCGATCGCATCGTCGCTGCCCAGGCGTGAGCAACTCCCAAAAGGCTGAGGGCGCGTTCCGCACGATCGGCGAGGTCGCCAGCGCGACCGGCGTCGCGCCGCACGTCCTGCGCTATTGGGAAACCCGTTTTCCGCAACTCCGCCCGGTCACGCGTGCCGGTAACCGGCGCTACTACCGGCCGGCAGACGTTGCGCTCGTCCAGCGGATCCAGCGCCTGCTGGGTACGGAGGGCTATACGGTGAAGGGCGTGCAGAAACTGCTCGCCAGCGAAACGCGCGGCGGCAGCGCCGTGTCTGCCGAGACCGCGGCGGCGGCGGCCCCGCCCCCAACTGGCAAGACCGTGTCGATCGGCGCCCTGCTGGCGATCCGCGACCATCTTCAGGATGCGCTGAACGCCTACTGACCGCCGCGCGGGCCTGCCGCGGCGGCCGGTATGCTGCGTCAGACGCCCGGCCAGTCCTTGAGGCGCACCAGATGATGCCCCATCGGCCCGTGCCCGGCGCCCAGCCCCGGCGCCCTGGTCAAGGCCTCGCGAACGAACAGCCGCGCACGCTCGACCGCCGGCGGCAGCGCCAGCCCGCGACCCAGACCTTCCGCGATAGCGCTCGCCAGCGTGCACCCCGTGCCATGGGTATGCCGCGTCTCGATCCGTGTGCCGGACCATCGCGCAATCTCGCCGTGGGGGCCGATCAGCCGATCGGTGATGATATCGCCCTCCGCATGACCGCCCTTGGCCAGCAGCGTCGCTCCGGTCGCCAGCACCGCCTGCTCGCCGCCCAGCGCCACCAGTTCAGGGCAATTGGGCGTGACCAGCGTGGCGAGCCGCATCAGCCGCCCGAACGCCGCCGTCGTATCATCGTCGGCGAGGACCGCCCCTGAACTCGCGATCATCACCGGATCGAACACGATCGGCACGTTGCGCAACGTCTCGATCACATCGGCGATGGCGTGCGCGGTCGCAGCGCTGCCGATCATGCCGATCTTCACCGCATCGACGCCAATGTCGTCGATGCACACCTGCATCTGCTGCGCGACCATCTCCGGCGGGATGGGGTGGACACCCGACACGCCCAGCGTGTTCTGCGCGGTGATCGCGGTGATCGCGGTCATGGGATGGCCGCCCAGCATCGTGACGGCGCGGATATCCGCCTGAATGCCCGCGCCGCCGCCCGAATCGGACCCGGCCACGATCAGGATACGCGGGGTCATCGCCACCCCGCCGCCGCTGCGCCCGTCACTGCGCGTCAGCGCTTGGCATCGGACGGCACGAAATGCCGCCTGGTCGATGCGGGATGCTTCTTCAGCGCGTCTCCGACCCGCGCCGGACGGTCGAGCAACTCACCCCCGCAATTGGGGCAGCGCTCATCCATCGCATCGGCGCAATCCGCGCAGAAGGTACATTCGAACGAGCAGATGAACGCCCCGCCCTCATCGGCGGGAAGATCGGTTCCGCAACGCTCGCAATCGGGGCGCATCTCCAGCATGGTCGATCCTTAGGCCACGCGGTCCGGCTGCGCCACCATCAGCGCTTCCAGGAACTGGCGCACGTCGGTGGCGATCGGCACCGGGCGGCCGGTCGGCAGGTGAACGTTGACGCTGACCATGTCGATCACCGCGCACAGATCACCGTCCTGATTGGCCAGCTCGAACCGCTTGGTCAGGCTGGAATTGCCGATCCGCTCGATCCGCACCGATGCTTCCACGGTGTCGCCGAGCATCAGCGGCTTCAGATAGTCCACCGTCGCGCGGCGCACATGGAATTCCATGTCGAGCCATGCGTCCTTCAGCGCCTCGCCGATCCCGGTCCATTCCCAGAATTCGCTCACCGCAACATCGGCATATTCGAGATAGCGCGAGTTGAAGACGACCCGCTGGCCGTCAATCTCGGCGTAGCGGACCTTGAAGCTGGTGGAAAAACTGAAACCGGGACGAGTCACGTCGATGTCCTTGAACGCGGATGCACAAGCGACAGGCGCTTAGAATATCAGCTTCAGTCCGACTACCGCCAGCGTGGTGGCGAGGATCGGGGTCAACAGCCGGTCGGTCACGCGCGAGGCAATGATACTGCCCATCACGATACCCGGGATCGATCCGGCCAGCAGCGAGGCGAGCAGGACCACGTCGACCGACCCCAGCCACCAATGGCCGATCCCGGCGATCAGCGTCAGCGGCACGGCATGGGCAATGTCCGATCCGACCAGCCGGTTCACCGGTGTCAGTGGATACAGCACGAGCAGCGCCGTCATGCCGAGCGCACCCGCCCCGACCGAGGTCAGCGAGACGAGCACGCCCAGGATTGCGCCTAATCCGACGGTGAGCAGCGCCAGCGTGCGCGGCCGCATCCCTTCGAAGAACGGCTCTACCCGCGCCACGATCCGCGCACGGAAGAAGGTGGCGATCGCGGTCGCCACCAGCGTCACGCCCAGCGCCAGCGCGATGCGCCCGCCGGTATCCGCGCCATGGACGCTCATGCGGCTGAGCGCGAGCAGCGTCACCAGCGCTGCGGGAATGCTGCCGAGCGCCAGCCGGCGCACCACCCGCCAGTCCACCGTTCCGCGCAGGCCGTGCACCGCGCCGCCCACCGTCTTGGTCGCCGATGCGTAGAGCAGGTCGGTGCCGACGGCGGTGGCGGGGTGGAAGCCGAACGCCAGCACCAGCAGCGGCGTCATCAGCGATCCGCCACCGACGCCGGTCAGGCCGACCAATATCCCCACCAGCACGCCGGCGAGCGAATAGAGCGGGTTATAGGCGTCCAACGAACACCCCCCGCGATGAACCGTGCGGCTGGTTCAACCAGCGTTCCGCGCCGGCACGTTCACACCCATGCTGGCCAGATACTTCTTCACGTTGCGCGCCGCCTGGCGCAGCCGCTGCTCGTTCTCGACCATGGCGATGCGCACATAGCCCTCGCCATTTTCGCCATAGCCGACGCCCGGCGCGACCGCGACCTTGGCCTGGGTCAGCAATTGCTTGGAGAATTCCAGGCTCCCCAGATGCGCCAGCGCGGGGGGCAACGGTGCCCAGGCGAACATGCTGGCCTTGGGGCTCGGAATCTCCCACCCGGCCCGGCCAAAGCTCTCGACCATCACGTCGCGGCGCTTGTGATACAGCTTCCGGTTCTGCTCGACGATGTCCTGCGGGCCGTTGAGCGCGGCGCACGCCGCCGCCTGGATCGGCGTGAACGCGCCGTAATCGAGATATGATTTCACCCGCGTCATCGCCGCGATCAGCGTCTTGTTGCCGACCGCAAAGCCGATCCGCCATCCGGCCATCGAATAGGTCTTGCTGAGCGAGGTGAACTCGATCGCAACGTCCTTCGCGCCCTTCACCTGCATGATCGAGGGCGTCGGATTGCCGTCGTAATACAGCTCCGAATAGGCGAGGTCGGAGATGATCCAGACCTGGTTCTCGCGCGCCCAGGCGACCAACCGTTCGTAGAAAGCAAGATCGACCGACTCCGCCGTCGGGTTGGACGGGTAATTGACGACGAGGATGCTCGGTCGCGGCACGGTGAACGCCATCGCCCGCTCCAGGCTCTCGAAATAGCGCTCGTCCGGCGTCGTCGGCACCGCGCGGATCGTCGCCCCGGCGATGATGAAGCCAAAGGTGTGGATGGGATAACTGGGATTGGGCGCCAGAATCACGTCGCCCGGCGCAGTGATCGCGGTGGCGAGGCTCGCCAGCCCTTCCTTCGACCCCATCGTCACGACGACTTCGGTCTCGGGATCGACCTCCACGCCGAAGCGCCGGCCGTAGTAATTGGCCTGCGCCCGGCGCAGCCCGGGGATGCCCTTGGACGCCGAATAGCCATGCGCATCGGGCTTCTTGGCCACCTCGACCAGCTTGTCGATGACGTGCGGCGGCGGCGGCAGGTCGGGGTTGCCCATGCCAAGGTCAATGATGTCCTCGCCGGCCGCGCGCGCCGCGGCCCGCATCGCATTCACCTCGGCGATGACATAGGGCGGCAGGCGCTTGATGCGGTAGAACTCTTCGGACATGCGAACCTCGATGGTGGAACGGCGCAACATAGACCGGGCGCGCACCCGGCGAAAGGCAGGCGGGGCTTTCGCGCGCCCATAGCCACGCTATGCTGACGGGCGGAGAGCGATGAATGACCGACAGTCCCCTGCCGCCAAGCCTGGCCGATCTGCAGCAATGGACGGCGATGATCGGTCGCGCCCAGCAGATGATGCTCGAACAGAGCGTGGCGGCGCTGGATGCCGGCAAGGAAAAGGGCACAGGGGCGACCCCCGGCACTGACGCCGCCCCGCGCGATCCGTGGGCCGAAGGACTGTCCGCCTGGCAGCAATTCATCGCCGCCACCCTGCCGCCCGAGCAGCAGCAGCCCTCGCAGGACAAGCGCTTCGCCGCCCCGGCGTGGCAGCAAAACCCCTTCTTCGCCGCGCTGCGCCAGGCCTATGAGTTCATCGGCGAACAGCTCATGCGCAGCGTGGAAACGATGCCGGGCGTCGACGATCGCCAGCGCGCGCAATTCCGCTTCGCGATGCGCAATTTCGTCGACGCGCTCAGCCCGACCAATTTTGCCTTCACCAATCCGCAGGTGATCGAACGGACGCTCCAGACGCGCGGCGACAATCTGCGCAAGGGGCTGCAGCACATGCTCGACGACATGGCGCGCGGGCAGATGACCCACACGCCGCTCGGCGCGTTCGAGCTCGGCCACAACCTCGCCACCACCCCCGGCAAGGTCGTGCTGCACACCCCGCTCTTTGAACTGATCCACTATGCGCCGACGACGCCGCAGGTGCTGCAAACCCCGCTGGTCATCTTCCCGCCGTGGATCAACCGCTTCTACATCCTCGATCTGACCGCGGAGAAAAGCTTCATCCGCTGGTGCCTCGATCAGGGGATCAGCGTGTTCATGGTGTCGTGGAAGTCGGCCGACGCCAGCATGAAGGACGTTGGCTGGCGCGATTACATCGCGGCGCAGGTCGAGGCGATCGACACCGTGCGCGACCTGCTCGACGTGCCCGCTGTCCACGCCATCGGCTATTGCGTGGCGGGCACCACGCTGGCCGCGACGCTCGCCCTGCTCGCCGCGCGCGGCGAGGCGGAAAAGGTCGCCAGCGCCACCTTCTTCACCGCGCAGGTCGATTTCGCCCGCGCAGGCGATCTTTCCGCGCTGATCACCGACGAACTACTCGACCGGATCGACACACTGTCGCCCGAAGGGTTCCTCGACGGTCGCTACATGGCGGCGACCTTCAACATGCTGCGCAGCCGCGACCTTGTCTGGAATTACGTCACCAACAATTACCTGTTGGGGGAAGAATACACGCCGTTCGACCTCCTTCACTGGAACGGCGACGTCACCAACCTGCCGGCCGGCTGGCACCGCAGCTATCTGGCGGATCTTTACCGCGACAATCTGCTGGTGAAGCCCGGCGCCATCACCATCGACGGCGTTCCGCTCGATCTCGCCAGGGTGGAAACGCCCACCTTCGTCCAGGCTGGGCGGGAGGACCATATCGCGCCGGCAGAGAGCGTCTGGGAAATCACCCGCTACTTCCGCGGCCCGTTGCGCTTCGTGCTCGCCGGGTCGGGCCATATCGCGGGCGTCGTCAACCCGCCCGCGGCGCGCAAATATCGTCACTGGACGAATGATGCGCCGGCCGGATCCTTCGCCGAATTCGTGGCGGGCGCAACCGAGCATGAGGGCAGCTGGTGGCCGGACTGGCTCGCCTGGCTGCGCGGTCACGACGACACGATGGTCGAAGCGGCGGGTGCGCGCATCCCCGGCGCAGGCAAGCTGCCGGCGCTTGACGATGCGCCCGGTCGTTATGTTCGCGCGCGATAAGGTAACAGCAGAGACCTTTTGCTGCGGCGCACAAAGTCCTTGCAACAGCCTACTGCGGCCCTTATTTTGCAGTGCAGCATAAGATGAGCATGCACCATGTCTGTGGATATGCCGTGCACCGCCAAGGAGCCGACGATGATCGACGCGATCTCTGCGATGACCGAAAAGACCCGCGCCCTGTTTGCCGAGGCGAACGACCATGCCCGCACGCAGTTTGAAAAGGGCTCCAAGGCGTTCGAGGACATGCACGTCTTTCAGCGCGACAATGTCGATGCCGTCGTGGAATCCTCGAAGATCGCTGCGAAGGGCCTGGAGCAGATGGGCCAGGACGCCGCGGCCTATGTGAAGTCGTCCTATGAACAGGCGACCGGCGCGGTCCGCTCGCTCGGTTCGGTGACCTCGCCGGCCGACTTCTTCAAGCTGCAGAACGAATTCGCGCGCACCTCGTTCGACGCGTTCATGGCGCATGCCTCGCGCTCGACCGAATCGGCGCTGAAGCTGGCGGGCGAGGTCGCCCAGCCGGTGTCGAACCGCATGGCGCTGGCGGTCGAAAAGGTGAAGGCCGCCGCCTGATCCATCCTGTTGGCGCCTGACGCGCCAGCCGCATCGATACGCGCCAGCAGCGCTGATCTACCGTCACCCCGGGGCCATGCTCCGGGGTGATGTCGTTTGGGGCACCGGGGACGATAGCGGCGGCTCCCTTACCGGCCATCCGCCCGCACGGACAAAGAGAAAGGGCCCCGGCATCACTGCCGGGGCCCTTCCTGTATCACCCGAAGGCGACGGATCGCTTAGTCGCGATCGCGGTCGTTCGTCAGGAACGCCGGGGCGAACTCGGGCGCGGGGCCGTCATCATTGCCACCGCCGTTGCCGCCTTCCGGACGGTCACGACGCGGGCCACGGTCACGGCGCGGGCCGCGATCGCCACGGTCGCCGCCGCGGTCGCCACCACGGCCACCGCGATCACCGCCGCCATCGCGACGCGGACCACGGTCACCACGCGGCTCGCGCGGTTCGCGGGCCGGACGGGTGTCCTCCAGCTCGGCGCCGGTCTCCTGGTCCACGACACGCATCGACAGGCGAACCTTGCCGCGCGGATCGATCTCGAGGACCTTGACCTTCACTTCCTGACCTTCGGACACGACGTCGCCCGGCTTCTCGACCCGCTCGTTCTTCATTTCGGAGACGTGGACGAGGCCGTCCTTGCCACCCATGAAGTTCACGAACGCACCGAAGTCGACGATGTTGACGACCTTGCCGGTGTAGATCTTGCCGACTTCCGCCTCTTCGACGATGCCCTTGATCCAGTTGATCGCGGCTTCGATCTGCGAGTGATCGGACGAGCTGATCTTCACCACGCCCTCGTCGTCGATGTCGACCTTGGCGCCGGTGGTGGCGACGATCTCGCGGATCACCTTGCCGCCGGTGCCGATGATGTCGCGGATCTTCGACTTGTCGACCGTGATCGTCTCGATGCGCGGTGCGTGCGCGCTGAGCTCGGTGCGGGTTTCACCCAGCGCCTTGTTCATCTCGCCCAGGATGTGCGCACGGCCTTCCTTGGCCTGGTGCAGCGCCGCCTCGAAGATCTCCTTGGTGATGCCGGCGATCTTGATGTCCATCTGCATCGTGGTGATGCCTTCGGACGTGCCGGCCACCTTGAAGTCCATGTCGCCGAGGTGATCCTCGTCACCCAGGATGTCGGACAGGATCGCGAAATCCTTGCCTTCCAGGATCAGACCCATCGCGATGCCCGAGACCGGGCGCTTGATCGGCACGCCGGCGTCCATGAGCGCCAGCGAACCGCCGCACACCGACGCCATCGACGACGAGCCGTTCGACTCGGTGATGTCGCTGGTCAGACGGATCGTGTAGGGGAACTCTTCCTTGGTCGGCAGCACCGGGTGCAGCGCACGCCACGCCAGCTTGCCATGGCCGACTTCGCGGCGGCCCGGCGCGCCGAAGCGGCCCACTTCACCGACCGAGTACGGCGGGAAGTTATAGTGCAGCATGAAGTGCTGGTACGACAGGCCGTTCAGGCCGTCGATCATCTGCTCCGCATCGCGGGTACCCAGCGTCGCGGTTGCGATCGTCTGCGTCTCGCCACGCGTGAAAAGCGCCGAGCCATGCGCGCGCGGCAGGAAGTGCGTTTCCGCCTCGATCGGGCGGATCTGCGTGGTGCTGCGGCCGTCGATGCGCTTGCCGTCCTTCAGGATTGCCTGACGGACGATGTTCGCCTCCAGCTTCTTCACCAGCTTCAGCGTGCCGAGATACTGGGCGGGATCGCTTTCCTTGAGGTCAGCGAATGCCTCACGCGCCTTGGCGCGCGCCTCGTTCAGCGCGTTCTGGCGCTGCTGCTTGTCGGTCAGCTTGTAGGCGGCTGCGATATCCTTGCCGATCGCCTTCTCGAGCTTCTTCAGCGTCGCCGACTTGTCGTCGACCGGCGCCAGCTCCCAGGGATCCTTGGCGGCCTGCTCGGCGAGCTTGACGATCGCCTTGACGACCTCGCGGCAGGCGTCGTGCGCGAACAGCACGGCGCCCAGCATGATCTCTTCCGACAGCTCCTTGGCTTCGGATTCGACCATCATCACCGCGTCGTAGGTGGCGGCGACGACCAGGTCGAGCTGACCCTCTTCGACCTGCTTGTCGGTCGGGTTCAGGATATACTCGCCATCGACATAACCGACGCGCGCGGCGCCGATCGGGCCCATGAACGGCACGCCCGAGATGGTGAGCGCGGCCGACGCCGCAACCATCGCCAGGATGTCCGGCTCGTTCTCGCCGTCATAGCTCAGCACCTGAGCGATGGCGTTGATCTCGTTGTAGAAGCCTTCCGGGAACAGCGGGCGGATCGGGCGATCGATGAGACGCGAGACCAGCGTCTCCTTCTCGGTCGCGCCGCGCTCACGCTTGAAGAAGCCGCCCGGGATACGACCGGCGGCGGAGAACTTTTCCTGATAGTGGACGGTGAGCGGGAAGAAATCCTGCCCTTCCTTGACCGTCTTGGCCGCGGTGACGGCGCACAGCACCACCGTCTCGCCGAGCGTCGCGATCACCGCGCCGTCGGCCTGGCGGGCAACCTTGCCCGTCTCGAGCGTCAGGGTCTTGCCGCCCCACTCGATGCTTACCGTTTTCTTGTCGAACATTTCGTTTCCTTCACTCCGGCCGCCCTATGCAGCCGGGGCCTGCTTGAGCCAGTCTTGGCTCGTGCCAGTCGGGCCTTATTGCCCGCTGGCGTTGGACGCTCGCGTCACACGCGAAGCGCATATGCGAGAAGGGCGCCGCAAGGGCGCCCTTCCGTTATTACTTGCGAAGACCGAGCTTCGCGATGAGGGCGAGGTAGCGATCCCCGTCCTTCTTGCGGAGATAGTCGAGAAGCGAACGACGCTTGTTGACCATCATCAGCAGGCCGCGACGCGAATGGTTGTCCTTGGCGTGGCCCTTGAAGTGCTCGGTCAGGTTCCGGATCCGCTCGGTCAGGATCGCGACCTGAACTTCCGGCGAACCGGTGTCGCCTTCGGCGCGGGCGTGATCCTTGATGAGTTCCTGGCGGCGTTCCGCAGTGATCGACATGTGTTTTCCTTCGACATCTTTACAGGTTGAAGCCGCGGACGACACGACCCTCGCGGGCCTGGACCTCGATCAGCGCAACCGGCACATCGTGCAGGCAGGCAAAATACTGGCCATCGTCGGCAACGATCCCGGCCAGAACACGCCCCTGGCGGAGCGCCCCTGCCTGGTCGGGCGTGAGGGGTAGAGCCGGGATGTCGTCCAGCCCCGCCCTCAACGGCAGGAGAATATGTTCAAGGGTGCGCCCCTTAGCGGCTTCGCTCAAATTGTCCAGCGATATCGCCTGCGAAAGGCCGAACGGCCCCGCCTTCGTCCTTCTGAGATAGGTGACGTGCCCCACCGATCCAAGGGCCAGCGCAATGTCCCGCGCCAGGCTGCGGATATAGGTGCCCTTGGAGACATGCGCGCTCAGCGTCGCCTCCTCCAGCGCGCCTGCGTCGGCCGCCTCGGTGACGCTCAGCGCGAATACCGTCACCGCGCGGGTCTTGAGCACTACCTCCTCGCCAGCCCGCGCCAGGTCATAGGCACGCTGCCCGTCGACCTTCAGCGCGGAGAAGGCCGGCGGGATCTGCTCGATCGGCCCGGTGAAGTCTGCCAACGCGGCGGCCAGCGCCTCGCGCGTCGGGCGCACATCGCTGGTCGCGATCACCTTCCCTTCCCCGTCCAGCGTATCGGTCTGCTCCCCGAAGCGGATGGTGAAATCATACACCTTGTCGCTGTCGAGCATCCGCCCGGCAAGCTTCGTCGCCTCGCCCAGCGCGATCGGCAGCACGCCCGACGCCAGCGGGTCCAGCGTGCCGCCGTGCCCCACCTTCGCCTTGCCATATCCGCCCTCGCGCAGCGCCCGCTTCACCGCGCTCACGCCCTGCGTCGATCCAAGCCCCAGCGGCTTGTCGAGGATCAGCCATCCATGCATGTCAGGGGTCCTCAGGCGAACAGTTGCGCAAAGGCGAGATACTGGCGCACCAGCCAGTCGGCGGGCGGACCGACGATCTTGCCGACGATGCTGGCGCTCGGCCAGATCATCGGCACCACCACCAGGAGGACGATGATCAGCGGGAAGCCGAAACGCGCCAGCTTCGCCCATTCCACCGCCAGCCGCCGCGGCAGCACGCCTTCCACCACATGCCCGCCGTCAAACGGCGGCAGCGGCAGCAGGTTGAACACCGCGAGGAAGATGTTGATCAGCAGGAAGTTGACCAGATTGGCGAAGATGAACTGGCTGACGCCCTCCGGCGGCCCGCTCATCTGCCCGTAAAGAACACCGATCGCGATCGCCGCGACCGCCGCCAGCACGAAGTTCATCCCCGGCCCAGCCAGCGCCACCGCCACCATGCCCCAGCGCGGATTGCGCAGCCGCCGCGCATCCACCGGCACCGGCTTGGCCCAGCCGAACACCGGCGCCTTGGCGAGCGCAAGGCCCAGCGGCAGGATCACGGTGCCGATCGGATCGACATGGCGGATCGGGTTGAACGACAGCCGGTTGAGCTGCGCCGCGGTCGGATCGCCGAGCGCACGCGCCATCAGGCCATGCGCCACCTCGTGAAAGACGATCGCGATGATCAGCGGGATGATCCACACCGCCGCGGCGTAGATGGGATTGTCGGGTGTCATGATGCCGGCGAGATAGGGGGGCGGGCGAGCGAGCGCCAGCGCCCCCGCGTGTCAGGCTTGGCCCGCAGCGCCCAATTCCAGTGCGGCGGTGAAATGCCGCCGGCACAGCGCGACATAGCGGTCGTTCCCGCCAATCACCGTCTGCGCTCCCGCCGCCACCGGCCGACCGTCGGCGTCGACGCGCAGGTTCATCGTCGCCTTGCGCCCGCATTCGCAGACCGACTTTATCTCGATCAGCGCGTCGGCCAGCGCCAGCAGCCGCGCCGATCCCTCGAACAACGCCCCCTGGAAATCGGTGCGCAGCCCATAAGCCAGCGCCGGAATGCCATCGACATCCGCCAGCCGCGCGAGCTGATCGACCTGCGCCGCCGTCAGGAACTGCGCCTCGTCCACCAGAACGCACGCCACCGTTTCCTCGGCATGGCGATCGAGCACGCAGGCGGCGATGTTGGTGCTCGCGTCGAACATCGTCGCCGGCGCGGACAGGCCGATGCGCGAGGTAATCGTGCCCGCCGCAAAGCGATCGTCGATCGCGGCGGTGAACAGCATCGTCGCCATGCCGCGCTCACGATAGTTGAAATCGGCCTGCAGCAGGTTGGTCGATTTCCCCGCATTCATGCTGGCGTAATAGAAATAGAGCTTGGCCATCGCGTTGCTGTTCCCCATCGGCGCGCGCCGCGCCACTATTTTCCTGCCGCCCCGTTTTACGGCCCCCGCGGGATACGAAGCCGCCCCCAACGATTGTTCGCGCGAACCACACGAGGAATTCGCCGATGCTTCGTTCCTACCTCATCGGGCTGGCCGCGGGTCAGCGCGGCATCGTGCCGCTCGCCGCGCTCGCCGCCGCCGGCCGTCGCGGCGCGCTGCCCGATGACATGCCGCTCGCCAAATTGTTCAAGAACCCGCTGATCGCCTGGGGCGCCGTCGCCTTTAGCGCCGCGGAAATGGCCGGCGACAAGCAGAAGACCGCGCCCGACCGGATCGTGCCGATCGGCCTTGCCGTGCGCAGCGTCACCTCCGCCTATGCCGGTGCGGCGCTGGCGCCCAAGGGGCAACGGGTGACCGGCGCCGCGGTCGCGCTCGGCACTGCGCTTGCCAGTTCCTACATCGGCTGGCGCATCCGCATGGCCGCGCTTCGCCGCTTCGGCCAGACCGCCACTGGCTTTGTCGAGGATGCGCTGGTGCTCGCCACCGGCGTCGCCGCCGCCGACCCGCGCCTCGTCAAGCGCGCCGCTTAAGCCGGATCGTAGCTCAGCTGAACCTTTGACGCCGCCACGGCCGCAATGCGCCGGGCGTCGTCGGTGGTCGCGGCGCGCGCCAGCGCCACGCCCATGCGGCGATAGGGCCGTGTCGTCGGCTTGGCGAAAATCCGCACGTCCACGTCGCCCCCCGGTGTAGCCAGCGCCTCGGCGATGCCGTCATAGCGCACCGTGTCCGACGCGCGATCCGCCAGGATCACTGCGGAGGCGGACGGGCCGTAGCTGGTCAGCGTCGGGATCGGCAGGCCAAGGATCGCGCGGGCGTGCAGGTCGAACTCGCTCAGCGATTGCGAGATCAGCGTCACCATGCCCGTGTCATGCGGGCGCGGTGACAATTCGGAAAAGATCACCTCGTCATCCTTGACGAAGAACTCCACGCCGAACAGGCCATAGCCGCCCAGGTCATCGACCACCTTGCGCGCCATGTCCTGCGCGTCGGCGATTGCCTTGTCCGACATGGCGGCGGGCTGCCAGCTTTCCTGATAATCACCGCGTTCCTGCCGGTGGCCGATCGGCGGGCAGAAGACGACGCCCTCGCGCGTACGCACCGTCAGCAGCGTGATCTCATAGTCGAAATCGACGAACTCCTCGACGATCACCCGCGCCCGGTCGCCCCGCATATTAGCGACGGCATAGTCCCACGCCGCCTCCAGCGCGCCCTCCTCGCGCACCGTGCTCTGCCCCTTGCCCGATGAGGACATGACCGGCTTGATCACGCACGGCAGCCCGGTGTGTGCCGCGCCCGCGCGCACCTCGTCCAGCGTCTCGGCATAGCGATAGCGCGACGTGCGCAGCCCCAGCTCGACCGCCGCCACTTCGCGGATGCCGTCGCGGTTCATCGTCATCATCGTCGCGCGCGCCGACGGGACGATCGTCGTCCCCGCCGCCTCCAGCTCGGCCAGCACTTCGGTACGGATCGCCTCCACCTCGGGCACGACGAAATCGGGCCGATGCTTCTCCACCGCGGCCCGCAGAAGGTCCGCGTCGAGCATCGAGAATATCTCGCGCGCATCCGCCACCTGCATCGCCGGCGCGCCGTCATAGCTGTCGCAGGCGATGACATAGCAGCCCAGCCGCTTGGCCGAGATCACGAACTCGCGCCCAAGCTCGCCCGAACCGAGCAGAAGGATTGTTGCCGTGAACGCCATGCCGCACCGCCTTGCTGTTGCCGGTCGCGTGAGTGGCCCGATCAACGCGGCTTGTCCACGGGGGGCATCACTCGTAGCACCCGGCGAAACAGACGGGAGGATACATGGCCGGGTCCGATTTGCCGAAGGTGCTTGCGTTCGACGTGTTCGGAACGGTGGTCGACTGGCGCACCAGCATCACCGCCGAATCCGCCGATTTCCTCGCGCGCATCGGCCGCGCCGACCTCCATCCCGCCACCTTCACCGACAATTGGCGCCGCCGCTATCTCACCGGCATGGCGGCCTATGCCAAGTCGGGCCGCGACTTCACCATCCTCGACGTGCTCCACCGCGAGATGCTGGACGAAACGCTGACGGACGCGGGCGTCGATCCCGCCACGCTCGACGATGGCCTGCTGCAGGACTGGACCTTCGCCTGGCGCCGTCTCACGCCGTGGCCCGACTCGGTCGAGGGGCTGACGCGCCTCAAGGGCCGCTTCCCGATCGTCACCTTGTCGAACGGCAATATCGCGCTGATGCTCGACATGGCGCGGCGCGGCGGCCTGCCCTGGGATGCGATCATGGGTGCCGAAGTCACTCGCGCCTACAAACCCGATCCGCGCGCCTATCTCGGCACTGCCGAGATCCTCGGCCTGTCGCCGCAGGAGGTGTGCCTCGTCGCTGCCCACCACAGCGACCTCGCGGCCGCGCGCGCCTGCGGGCTCAAGACCGCCTTCGTGTCACGCCCGATGGAATATGGCGGCCGCCCCGCCCCCGATGCGAAGCTGGCGCAGGATTGGGAATGGTCCGCCGACAGCCTCATCGACCTGGCGGAGAAGCTCGGCTGCTGAGCGGCAGCCGGCGGTTTATTCCCCGCCGGCGTCCAGATCGCGCGCCACGGTGGGCGATCGTAGCAGCTGGTCGATATGGCTGCCCTCGTCGAAGCTCTCGTCGCTCAGGAACTTCAGCCGCGCGGCATATTTCATCTTCACCCGCCGCGCGACCTCGCGCTGCAGATAGGCGGTGTTGGTACGCAGCGCCTTCAGCACCGCTTCCTCGTCCTTGCCCAGCAGCGGCTTCACGAACACCGTCGCATGGCGCAGGTCCGGGGACATGCGCACTTCGGTGATGCTCACCAGGTGAGTCGTCAGCACGTCGTCATGCACGTCGCCGCGTTGCAGGATCTCCGACAGGATATGACGCACCTGTTCGCCAACGCGCAGGGTACGGACGGATTTTTCTGGTTGATCGGTCATCGTGAGACTCCCCTCTCCCCGCATGGGGGAGAGGGTTCATGTCCTTACAGCGTGCGTTCGCGCAGCTCGACCTCGAACGTTTCGAGGAAGTCGCCCGGGCGGATGTCGGTGAAGTTCTGCGTGAACGTCACACCGCATTCCAGACCCGCGCGAACCTCCGGAACGTCGTCCTTGAAGCGTCGCAGCGACGCAATTTCGCCATTGTAGATAATGACGTCGTTGCGCGTGATGCGGGCCTTGAGCGCCTTGCGGATGACACCCTCGACCACCAGCAGACCGGCGGCCTTGCCGTGCTTGCCGGCCGAGAAGACCTCGCGGATTTCCGCGCGGCCAACGACCGTCTCGAACGCCTCGGGGCCAAGCTCGCCCGCCATGCCGGCGCGGATCTCGTCGATCAGGTCATAGATGACGTCATAATATTTCAACGCCACCTTGTGCCGCTCGGCGATCTCGCGCGCCTTGGCATTGGCACGCACGTGGAAGCCGATGATCGGCGCGCCCGAGGCCGCAGCCGCGTTCACGTCGCTCTCGGTGATGCCGCCGACGCCCGAATGCAGGATGCGCGCGCGGATGTCGTCGGTCGAGATCTTGTTGATCGCGGCGACGATCGCCTCGACGGTCCCTTGCGTATCCGCCTTCACCACCAGCGGATATTCGATCGCCTTGTTCGCTGCCAGCGCAGAGAACATGCTCTCGAGGCTCGCCGGCGCCGCCGTCGTGCGCTTCTGCGTCAGCACGCCCTGGCGATATTCCGCCACTTCGCGTGCCCGCGCTTCGCTCTCGACCACCTGCAGCTGGTCACCAGCCGACGGCGTGCCCGAAATGCCAAGCACCTCGACCGGGGTCGACGGGCCCGCTTCCTTCAGCTGGCGACCCTTGTCGTCGACCATCGCACGCACCTTGCCGCTTTCCGCGCCGACGACGAACACGTCGCCGACCTTCAGCGTGCCGCGCGTGACGAGCACGGTAGCAACCGGGCCACGGCCCTTGTCCAGCTTCGCCTCGATCACGCTGCCTTCGGCATCGCGGTCGGGGTTTGCCTTCAGGTCCATCAGCTCGGCCTGCAGCTGGATCTTCTCGATCAGCTCGTCGAGGCCGGTCTTCTTCAGCGCGGAGACCTCGACGTCCTGCGTCTCGCCGCCCATCGCCTCGACCTGGATGTCATGCTCCAGCAGGCGCTCGCGCACGCGCTGGGCATTGGCATCATGCTTGTCGATCTTGTTAATCGCCACGATCATCGGCTTGCCGGCCGCCTTGGTGTGATTGATCGCCTCGATCGTCTGCGGCATCAGCCCGTCGTCGGCGGCAACCACCAGCACCACGATGTCGGTTACGTCGGCACCACGCGCACGCATGGCGCTGAACGCCTCGTGGCCCGGCGTGTCGAGGAAGGTGATCTTCGACTTGTCCTTCAGCGTCACCTGATAGGCGCCGATATGCTGCGTGATGCCACCAGCCTCGCCGCGCACCACGTCGGTGCCGCGCAGCGCGTCGAGCAGGCTCGTCTTGCCATGGTCGACGTGGCCCATGATCGTCACGACCGGCGGACGCGGCTTCAGATCGGCTTCGGCGTCCGGCGCGGTATCCAGCACCAGATCGATGTCGCTGTCGCTGACGCGCACGACATTGTGGCCGAACTCCGTGACCAGCAGCTCGGCCGTATCCTGGTCGATCGTCTGCGTCATGGTGACGGGCGAGCCCATCTTGAACAGCGCCTTCACCAGGTCAGCGCCGCGCTCCGCCATGCGGTTCGCCAGCTCCTGGACGGTGATCGCCTCCGGCACCTGAACGTCGCGGACCTGCTTGGCCTGCGGCTCGCGCGGACCGGTCCAGCCACGCTTTTCCTTTTCGCGCGCACGCTTCAGCGCGGCGAGCGAGCGGGCGCGTGCGCCATCCTCGTTCAGCGCGCGGGTGACGGTCAGCTTGCCGCCACGACGCTCGTCGCCCTTGCGATCGCGCTGCTGCGGACGCGCCGGCGCCGCATTGTTGCGCGGCGTCGCCTGCCCCGACGGCAGGTTGCGCTGCTGCGGCGAGGACGATCCGGCCGACGATCCGCTGGCTGTCGAGGCTGCTGCCGCGACCGGCGCTGGCTTCGGCTCGGGCTTTGGCTGCGGCTTCGGAATCTCAGGACGTGCCACCGGCGAGAAGCGGCGCGGCGCCGGCATCGACGGGTCGCGGCCCAGCACCGGGGGTGCAGGCGGCGGCGCAGGGGTCGGCTTGGGCGCGGGCGGCGGCGGCGGGGCCGCTACCGGCGCGGCCGGTGCCGGCGTCGGCGCAGCCGGCGCCTCGACGACTGGTGCCTTGGGCTCGGGCGCGGGAGGCGGCGGCGGCGGGGCCACCGGACGGAACATGATCGGCGCACCCGTGCGCACCATCAGCGGCTCTTCGGCCGGGGGCGCGGGCGGTGCAGCCGCCGGGGTTTCAGCCACCTGCTCGGGTGCCGCCGGAGCAGGCCCGGGCGCAGGCGCAGCCTCGGCCGCAGCAGCGGCACGCTCCTCGGCGCGGCGCTTTTCTTCCTCCGCCGCGCGGGCACGCTCGGCCTCCTCGCGGTGCCGCTGTTCCTCCAGCGCACGCATGCGCTGCTCCTCGGCCTCGCGCAGCAGGCGGGCCTGCCGCTCCTGCGGGGTCTCGTTGGACGGGGCGCGCGGCGGTGCGGGCGGCTCAGCGCGCGGTGCGGGCGCGGCGGGCGCCTCGGCTTCCGCCGGTGCCGGCGCGGCAACCTGCTCCGTCGGCGCGGGGTCACCCGGCTTGCGGAAGGTGCGGGCCTTCTTGGTTTCCACGATCACCGTATTGGAGCGGCCGTGGCTGAAGCTTTGCTTCACCTTGCCGGTCTCGACGGTGCGTCGGACGCCCAGAGGCGCGCGCATGCCAAGTTTCGGCTTATCGTTGTCGGTCTCGCTCACTCAAATTCCTCGTGTGTCGTCACGGCCGGTACATGCCCGGAAAGCTCGGGCGCCGATGCGCCTTGCGCGGCCGTTGCGCAAGGTGCGGAGGTCAGACCACCCACCAAAGTATCACTTTGATGAGCTTCTGGGCTATCAGGGCCGATAAAGCGGCGCCAGCGATCGAGCGCGTCGCTCAACCTTCCGGCCGCCATGCGGTCGGTGACGCCGATATGTACCACGTTTTCGCGGCCCAGCGCCATCGACAATATGGGGCGTGGTATCGGCAGAACCAAGCCCCCCAGTCCGCTGCCCTCGCGGTTGGACCCGACTCGCCACGCCTGGGCCAGCTTGCGCCGCCCGTCCTCGCTCGCGTCCGCGGCATGGTACAATGCGTGTAGCCGGCCGGCGCGCGCCGCCTCGGCAATGCGGTCCGATCCGGTCAGCACGGTGCCCGCGCGCGATTCCAGCCCCAGCCGGTCGAGCGCCTGGCGCTCCAGCGCGGCGGCGATCATCGCGGGCAGATCATCGGGAATGATCATCTCGCCGGCCTTGAACGCCCGCGCCAGCGCCCCGCGCAGCTTGCCCTTCGCCTGGGCGGCGGAAAGCTCTGCCGCGGTCACGCCGATCCACGCCCCGCGCCCCGGCGCCTTGGCACGCACATCGGGCAGCACGCGTCCGTCAGGCGCCAGCACCAGCCGGACCAGGCCGTCGCGCGGCGCTTCCTCGCGCGACAGGATGCAGGTACGGACAGGATCGCTCATGCGCGCGCCTCCCGCCCGGCAACCTGGTGGCTGCCGGCCTGATGTTGGTTGGCGCTGCGGATCGTTAGCCGATCATTGTGAGGGTTCCGCATGCGCGTCTCCCTCTTTCGGTGCGGCAGGCGAGTCGCGATCAACGATCAGCACGCCGCCGGCACCGTAATTCTCCGTCGAAACTTCCTCGATCACGATCTGGACCGCGGCCGGATTCTTGCCCAGCCGCGTGACCAGCGAGGACGTGACGTCAGCCACGATCCCCGCCTTCTGCTCCTTGGATGCGGAGCCTGCCAGTCTGATCGACACGAACGGCATCAGGCCTCCGACTCCTCCGTCGCAACATCGGCCGCCGCGGCCTCCTCATCATCGAACCAATGCGCACGGGCAGCCATGATGATCTCATTGCCCTGCTCTTCGGTCAGGCCATATTCGCCCAGCACACCGCCCTTGTGCTCGGGACGGCGCGGTGCGTCCTCGTTGCGGCGGCGCGGCTCGGCACGCTTCTTCTCGATCAGTTCGTCGGTGGCGAGGTCGGCAACATCGTCCAGCGTCTTGATCCCGGCCTTGCCCAGCGTGACCAGCATCGCTTCGGTCAGGTGCGGCAGCTGCGCCACCGCATCCTCCACGCCCAGCGCCTGGCGCGCTTCGCGATTGGCCTGCTCGCGGCGCTCGATCGCCTCGGCCGCACGGCTCTGCAGCTCCTGCGCCAGATCCTCGTCGAACCCTTCGATCGCCGCCAGCTCGTCCAGCTCGACATAGGCGACCTCTTCCAGCTCGGTGAAGCCTTCGGCCACCAGCAGCTGGGCCAGCGTCTCGTCGACGTCCAGCTCGTTCTGGAACGCTTCCGACCGGCTGACGAATTCCTGCTGACGCTTCTCCGACGAATCGGTCTCGGTCATGATGTCGATCGCCTTGGCGGTCAGCTGCGACGCCAGGCGCACGTTCTGACCACGGCGGCCGATGGCAAGGCTCAGCTGGTCGTCGGGAACGACCACCTCGATCCGCTCTTCTTCCTCGTCGATGATCACGCGGCTGACGTTCGCCGGCTGCAGCGCGTTGACGACGAAGGTCGCGATGTCCGGCGACCACGGGATGATGTCGATCTTCTCGCCCTGCATTTCCTGCACGACGGCCTGAACGCGGCTACCCTTCATGCCGACGCATGCGCCGACCGGATCGATCGACGAATCGTGGCTGATGACGCCGATCTTCGCGCGGCTGCCCGGGTCGCGCGCGGCGGCCTTGATCTCGATGATGCCGTCGTAGATTTCCGGCACTTCCTGCGCGAACAGCTTCTTCATGAAGTCGGGGTGCGCGCGCGACAGGAAGATCTGCGGCCCGCGGTTCTCGCGCACCACCTTCAGGATCAGCGACCGGATGCGGTCGTTCACACGCACCACTTCGCGCGGGATCTGCTGGTCGCGGCGGATGACGCCCTCGGCGCGGCCCAGGTCGACGACGATGTGGCCGAACTCGACGCGCTTCACGACGCCGGTGATGATCTCGCCGGCGCGGTCCTTGAATTCCTCATACTGGCGCTCGCGCTCGGCATCGCGAACCTTCTGGAAGATCGTCTGCTTGGCAGCCTGCGCCTGGATGCGGCCGAATTCGATCGGCGGCAGCGGATCGACCAGGAAGTCGCCGACGGTCGCGCCCTTCTGCAGCTTCTGCGCGCCATTGACGTCGACCTGCTTGTAGATGTCGTCGACCTGCTCGACCACTTCGACGACACGCCACAGGCGAAGGTCACCGTTATTGGGGTCCAGCTTTGCGCGGATGTCCATTTCCTGGCCGTAGCGGGTACGCGCCGCACGCTGGATCGCATCCTCCATCGCCTCGATGACGATCGCCTTGTCGATCATCTTCTCGCTGGCGACGCTGTTGGCGATCGCGATCAGTTCCGCACGGTTCGCGGTGACGCCGGTAGCCATTACTCGGTTTCCTCTGCTTCGATTTCTTCTTCTTCCGCGCCCTCGACGGAGAGCGGAACGGTTGCAGCGATCAATTTGTCGGTCAGCACCAGCTTCGCGTCAGTGATCCGCGCGAAGGGAACGTTGGCCACCGAGCCCGTACGATTGCGGATGGTGATTTCCTCACCCTCGACGCCGACGATCTCGCCGCGGAACTGCTTTTGCCCGTCGAGCGGCGCGTCCAGCGTCAGCTTCGCCTCATGTCCGGCCCAGTCGGTGTAATCCGACAGGCGCGTCAGCGGGCGATCGATGCCGGGGCTCGACACTTCCAGGCGATAGGCGCCCTCGATCGGGTCACGCCCTTCCTCTTCCAGCGCGTCGAGCACGTCGGAGATCCGGCGCGACAGGTCGGCGCAATCGTCGATCGTCAGCTGCCGCGTGTCCGGCCGCTCCGCCATCACCTGCAGCGTGCGCTCGTCACCCTTGCCGAACAGCGCGACACGCACGAGGTCGAACCCGAGTGCCTTGGCCTCGGTCTCGATCATCTGGGTCAGCGCGGCCAAATCCGCCATCGGGTCTCCACATACACACAGGTTGTTGCCGCCGCGGAGCCCTGCCCCGCGACCCCTTGCATCTGGCGATGTAAGAGAAAGCACGGTCAATATAGATCGGGATGCGATGAGGGGCAATCCCCCACTGCCCTTCCCTGATCAGTCGCGCCGGCAATGTTTCAAAATGTTGCCAAGAAGGTCGGAACGGGCCGCCCGCGGCATCGTTCACCATATATCACTTGGGAAAGGAACGCGCTTTGCTCTGGACGATCGTTGTCATCCTGCTGGTCCTATGGCTCCTCGGCTTCAGCCTGCATGTCGCTGGCGGCCTGATCCACATCCTGCTGGTGATCGCGCTGATCGTCGGGCTGGTGCAGCTCTTCACCGGCCGCCGCGTCTAGATCGGGTGGCATCACCCCGGGGTCCGTCCCCGGGGTGACGCATCCGCGCCTCAGTCGGCGAACAACAACACCGGCGTCTCGAGCAGCTTCTTGACCGCCTGGACATAGCTTGCCGCATCCCAGCCATCGACGACGCGATGGTCGCAGCTGATCGACAGGTTCATCAGCTTGGCGCGGACGATGTCGTCGCCCCCAAAACCATTAGGGCGGAATACAGGCCGCTCGACGATCTTGTTCGGCCCGATGATCGCCACTTCCGGCCGGTTGATCACCGGAGTCGTCGCGATCCCGCCCAACGGCCCGAGCGAGGTGACGGTGATCGTCCCGCCGCCCAGCTCCTCGGGCTTCAGCTTCTGCGTCCGCGCCGCTTCCGCCAGGCGGCCGATCTCGCTCGCGAGCTGCCAGACGTTCTTGTCCTGCGCATCGCGGATCACCGGCACGGTGAGGCCAGCATCGGTCTGCGCCGCCATGCCCAGGTGCACCCGGCCCGACCGCGTCACCACGCCCGCCTCGTCATCGTAGCGCGCGTTGAGCATCGGGAACTGCGGCAAGGTGCGGCAGATCGCGACGATCAGGAACGGCAGCATGGTCAGCTTCGGCCGCCCGCCACGATTGTCGTTCAGGTCGGCGCGCATCTCCTCCAGCGCGGTCACGTCGATTTCGTCGACATAGGTGAAGTGCGGGATGTTGCGCTTCGACGCGGCCATGTTCTCGGCGATACGGCGGCGCATCCCGATCACCTTGACCTGCTCGTCCTCGCGCGCGCGGCTGGCATGCGGCGCATGATAGCCCTGCCCACCGGCATAGCGCAGATAGGCGTCCAGGTCGGCGTGGCGGATGCGGTCACCCTCCGACACCTTCACCTGGGACAGGTCGACGCCCAGATCCTTCGCCCGCGCGCGCACCGCCGGGGAGGCCAGAACAGGAGCCGCCGACGCCGCAGCAGGCACCACCTCGGCAACCGGCGCAGCAGCCACCGATGCAGCCGGAGCCGGAGCCGGAGCCGGAGCCGGAGTGGCCGGCGCCGCTTCCACCACGTCCTCGACGCCGGGATTCTCCGCCTCGAATGCCGCGGCTTCGTGCGCGCCGCCCAGCTTCTGCTCGACCTCCGCCGCGGTCTCGCCCTCCGGCTCGACCGACGCATCGGCGTCGGTTTCGATCACCACCAGCATCGCGCCGATCGCAATCTGGTCGCCGACCTCGCCGGCCAGCTCGACCACAACGCCCGACACCGGCGATTCCATCTCGACCGTCGCCTTGTCGGTCATCATGTCGGCGATATTCTGGTCTTCCTCGACCCGGTCGCCCACCGCGACATGCCAGCCGACGATCTCCGCCTCGGCAATGCCTTCGCCGATATCGGGCAGCTTAAAGGTGAAACGCGCCATAGCCTGATCCAAATCCGTTCGTGTCGAGCGAAGTCGAGACACTGTCTCGCGAAGCCCCGCCCCTCGACTTCGCGCGGGACGGACGGGGCGGGTGGGACTGGGTGTCAGTCCTTCATGATCTTTTTCAGCGCCATGCCGATGCGCACGGGGCCGGGGAAATACGCCCATTCCAGGCTGTGCGGATACGGCGTGTCGAACCCGGTCACGCGCTCCACCGGCGCTTCCAGGTGATAGAAGCACCGCTCCTGCACCAGCGCCGACAGCTCCGCGCCGAACCCGCCGGTGCGCGTCGCCTCATGGACGATCAGGCAGCGCCCGGTCTTCTTCACGCTCTCCTCGATCGTCTCGATGTCGAGCGGCACCAGCGTGCGCAGGTCGATGATCTCGGCGTCAATACCGGTATCCTCGACCACCTGGGCACAGACGTGAACCATCGTGCCATAGGCCAGCATCGTCACCGCCTGGCCCTCGCGCACGACCGCCGCCTTGCCCAGCGGGATCTTGTAATAGCCGGTCGGCACTTCGCCCGCGGGATGCTTTGACCAGTTCGCCGCCGGGCGATCCCAATGGCCGTTGAATGGGCCGTTGTAGATGCGCTTGGGTTCGAAGAAGATGACCGGATCATTGTCCTCGATCGCGGAGATCAGCAGCCCCTTGGCGTCATAGGGCGTCGACGGGATCACCGTCTTCAGGCCGGAGACGTGGGTGAAGATCCCCTCCGGGCTCTGCGAATGGGTCTGCCCGCCGAAAATGCCGCCGCCGAACGGCGAGCGCACCGTGATCGGCGCGGTGAATTCCCCGTCCGAACGATAGCGCAGCCGCGCCGCCTCGCTCACCAGCTGGTCGAGCGCGGGGTAGATATAATCGGCAAACTGGATCTCGGGCACCGGGCGAAGGCCATAGGCCCCCATGCCGATCGCGACGCCGATGATGCCGATCTCGGTGATCGGCGTATCGAACACGCGCGTCTTGCCATATTTCGCCTGCAGGCCGGCCGTCGCGCGGAACACGCCGCCGAAATAGCCCACGTCCTCGCCCATCACCACGACGTCGGGGTCGCGCGCCATCAACACGTCCATGGCGGAATTGATCGCCTGGATCATGTTCATGCGCTGGGTGGCGCCGGCGGCGTCAGTCTCCACCGCCGTATTTTCCGCGTTCGTCTCGATCACGTCACTCACCAGGCCAACTCCGTCATCCCAGCGCAGGCGGGGATCCATAAACGCATCATGTCGAAAGAGCCGCCGGGGGCGCGGCCGTGGCTGTTCGCCGTCGGGGCGGCGGCACTCACCGTCGCAGCGCTCACTTCTTGCGCGCCCACGGTCGCCCGCTTTCCTCTTCCTCGGCGATCATCTGCGCCTGCTGTTCGCGCAGATGCCACGGCATCTCCTCGAACACGCCGTCGAACAGCGTGTCGAGCGGCTGGTGCAGGCCATGGCCAAGGATGCCGTTCTTCTCGGCTTCCTTCTGCGCGGCCTTCACCTCGTTGGCGACTTCCTTGTCCATCGCCGCCTGGCGCTCCTCGTCCCATTCGCCGATGGTGATCAGGTGATCCTTCAGCCGGCGGATCGGGTCGCCCAGCGGCCATGCGGTCGGCTCGCCCGCGCTGCGATATTGCGACGGGTCGTCGGACGTGGAATGCCCTTCGGCGCGATAGGTGAAATGCTCGATCAGCGTGGGGCCCTGGTTGGTCCGCGCACGCTCCGCCGCCCACTGCGTGGCGGCATAGACCGCCAGCGCGTCATTGCCGTCGACCCGCAGGCCAGCGATGCCATAGCCAACCGCGCGCGCGGCAAAGGTCGTCGCCTCCGCGCCGGCAAAGCCGGAAAAGCTCGAAATCGCCCATTGGTTGTTGACGACGTTGAAGATCACCGGTGCGCGATAGACGGTGGCAAAGGTCAACGCGGAGTGGAAGTCGCCCTCCGCCGTCGATCCCTCGCCGCACCAGGTGGCGGCAATGCGCGTGTCGCCCTTCGATGCCGACGCCATCGCCCAGCCCACCGCCTGCGGGTATTGCGTCGTCAGGTTGCCGGAGATCGAGAAGAAGCTGAAGCGCTTCTCCGAATACATGATCGGCAGCTGCTTGCCCTGCAGCTTGTCGCCCGCATTCGAATAGATCTGGTTCATCATGTCGACCAGCGGGCACCCGCGCGCGATCAGCAGACCCTGCTGGCGATAGGACGGAAAGCACATGTCGTCGGCGTCGAGCGCATAGGCCTGCGGCACGGCCACCGCCTCCTCGCCCAGCGACTTCATGTAGAAGCTCGTCTTGCCCTGCCGCTGCGCGCGGAACATGCGTTCGTCGAACGCGCGCACCGTCGCCATATGGCGCAGCATGCGGCGCAGCGTATCGGGCGACAGCTTGGGATCCCACGGGCCGACCGCGCGATTGTCGTCATCGAGCACGCGGACCATCGTATAGACGAGGTCGGTGAACCCGCGCGCGTCCTCGGCAGTGTCCGGGCGGCGCACCGATCCCGCGGCGGGGATCTCCACATCCGAAAAATCGACCGTGTCGCCGGGGCGGAACTTGGGCTCGGGCACATGCAGCGCGAGCGGGGGCAGATTGCTGCGGGCGGCGTCCGCCATAGTTTCTCCGGTTACTTGTTGCACCGGACAACGCGCCGGTGAGCAGATCGAATCCTTGTTATAAAATTTCAACGCACAGCGCCAGCGTCTGCGATGCAAGGAAATGTGACACGACCTTTTCGTCCGCCGAAACCGCCATGGATCATGGTTTCGAGTCGCACGATTGACTCCGCCGGTTGTAGGAACAAAAGAGGAACGTGAGTTTTGAGTGAGTCGTGCCCGTGCCATCCCCTGCCACCATTGCCGAGCTGAGAGAAACGCTCCGCGCCATCGAGGGCGACGGCCATCGCCGGCGCGAGACGCTGCCCTTCGGTGTGGCGGATATGGACTCGCGGCTCGCCGACGGCGGGCTGCGGCTCGATGGGCTGCACGAGGTTGCGGCAAAGGGCGCCGACATGTGCGATGATTCGGCCGCCACCTTGTTCATGGCGGGGATTGCCGCGCGCGCCTGGGGTCCGATCCTGTGGGTCGTGCGCCGGCGCGATCTGTTCGCCCCCGGCCTCTACCAGGCGGGCCTCTCCCCCGAACGCGTCCTTTATGCCGAGGCGCGCGACGATGCCGAAGTGCTCGCGCTGATGGAGGAAGGGCTGCGCCACCGCGGTCTTGGCGCGGTGATCGGCGAGGTGAAGCGCGCTGCCATGCCTGCCACCCGCCGGCTGCAACTCGCCGCCGAAGGGGGCCGAACGATTGCGCTCCTCCTGCGCCGCCATGCGCGCGAGGATGCCGATCCGCTGGCCCCGCCCTCCGCGGCGCTCACCCGCTGGCGGATCGCTTCCGCCCCCTCCGTTCCCCTGCGCTGCGGCAGCATGGGCCGCCCGCGCTGGGCCGTCTCGCTGGTGCGGCAACGCGGCGGCGACCTTTTCGACACTTTGCTGGAGGCCTGCGATGACACGGGTCGTCTCGCTCTACCTGCCGCACTGGGCGATCGATCGCGTGCGCCGGGCCGAGCGTCGCCGCGCACCAACGCCGCGGCCTGAACCGGGCAATTCGCTCGATTCAGGGCCGCTCGATCTCGCGCCGCTGACGGCGGCGGTGGCCGAGGAACAGGTGCTGCAATGCGACGCGCCGAAGAACACCGGCTGGCGCCCCGGCGCGCGCTGGGCGCGCAGCGATGCCGCTGCGCCTGTTGAGAAGCGCTGGTCGCAATCGACGCGCGCCGATGTCGCACGCCAGGTGGAGGCGATGCCCGCGCATCAGCGTCCGCCGATGCGCGAAATGGGCCGCCGCAGCGAGGCCGCCGACCATCCCTTCCGCGCCATGCCGCCGGACGAAGGCGCGCGCCCCGTGCCCACGACGCTACCCGTGCGCCCCGATCCCGAGGACGTGCCCAACACCCGCTGGCGCGGCTTTGACGGCCTCGATCCCAACGCCGACGACCGCGCCGCCGCCGCGCTCGCGCGGTGGAACGCCATGCCCGCGGTGCGCGGTCCCGGCGAAGGCCCCCACCCCGACAAATACGCCCGCTGCGGCTCCAACGATGCCAGCGCGCGGGTCCCCGGCGTCGCACCCTTTTTCGACACCGGCCGCACCCTCGCCAACACCGTCGCCCGCGCCAGCAATCTCCAACATCCCGCCCCCAAACCTCACAAGCGCAATGTTCGAGAACTTTCGCCGCCCTTGATCACCGTCCACAAGATCGGCAGCCGCATCGAAATCGCCGCCGCCTCCCCCGAGGCACGCGCGCTCGGCCTCACGCCGGGCATGGCGCTGACGCAGGCGCGCGCCGCCGTCCCCGACATCGATGTGCGCGACGCCGATGCCGCCGGTGACCTCGCCGATCTGCACCGCCTCGCCACTGCGCTCGCCCGCCGCTGGTGCCCGGTCGTCGCGCTCTCGGGCGAAGACGGCCTGTTCCTCGAGATCAGCGGCACCGCCCACCTCCACGGCGGCGAGGAAGCGATGGCGCGCCGCCTGCTGCGCCTGCTCGCCCGGCTCGGCATCACCGCGCAGCTGGCGATCGCCGACACCGCGGGCGCCGCCTGGGCCTTCGCCCGCCAGGCCGCGCCAGCCGCAATCATCCCCCCCGGCGCGCATGTCGCCGCGCTCGCCCCGCTGCCGGTCACCGCGCTCCGCCTCGACGATGGCGCGCGCGAATTGCTCGCCCGGCTCGGCGTGGAGACGATCGGCGAGCTCATGGCGATGCCCCGCGCCCCGCTCGTCCGCCGCTTCGGCAAGACGATCGCGCAGCGGCTCGACCAAGCGACCGGCGCCCTGCCAGAACCGCTCGATCCGATCATCCCGGTGCAGCCGATCGCCGTCACCCGCCGCTTCGCCGAACCGATCGCCACCGCCGATGCGATCGGCCATTGGCTCGCCGGCCTCGTCGATGATCTGGCGGCAGCGCTGGCCAGGGCAGGGGTCGGCGCCCGTTCGCTCGCCTTCGTCGCCGCGCGTGTGGATTCGACCGATCAAGTCATCCGCATCGGCCTTGCCCGCGCCAGCCGCGAACCGTCGCACCTGCTGCGTCTCATCGCCCGCCGGATCGAGGAGATCGACGTTGGCTACGGCCTCGACGCGCTGACGCTCCACCTCGTCCGCGCCGACCCGCTCGGTCCCGAAACGCTGGGCGCGGCGCTTGCCGAACAGCAGGCGCCCGATCTTGCCCCTTTGGTCGACACGCTCGCCAATCGCATCGGCCCGACGCGTTTGTGGCGGCACCAGCCGATCGAAAGCGACGTCCCCGAACGCTCAGTCGCCCCGCTACCGCCACTCGATCCCCCCGCCACCGCCACCACCCGCCTGAAGCGCGACGACGTGCGCCAGCTCGACGGCCGCACGCCCGATCATGCCTGGCACCCGCGCTGGCCGCGCCCCGCACGATTGCTGCGCCGTCCCGAGCCGATCGACCACGTCATGGCCGAAATGCCCGATCATGCGCCGCGCCGCTTCACTTGGCGCGGCCGCCCGCATCGCGTCACCCATTCCGACGGCCCCGAACGGATCACTGGCGAATGGTGGCGCCGCGCGGGCGAGCGCGACGGGGTGCGCGATTATTTCCGAGTCGAGGACGAACAGGGCCACCGCTTCTGGCTGTTCCGCCGCGGCGATGGCGAGCGCGCGGAAACGGGCGATCTCAGCTGGTACATCCATGGCACCTTTGCATGATCCGCATGGTGCCGCATGACCTACAGCGAGCTTCAGGTCACCACGCATTTCTCGTTCCTGCGCGGCGCGTCCTCCTGCGAGGAGCTGTTCGCCACCGCCGCACTGATGGGGATGCCGGCGCTCGGCATCACCGATCGCAACTCGGTCGCCGGCGTGGTCCGCGCGCTCTATGCGTGCGAGCAACTGAAGGCGAAGCACGGCCTCCTCATCCGCTCCATCCCCGGCTGCCGGCTCGATCTGGTCACCGGCGAATCCCTCCTCGTCTGGCCGGAGGATCGCGCCGCCTGGAGCCGGCTCACCCTCCTCCTCACGCTCGGCAAGTCGCGCGCTGACGCGCGGCGCGGCGAGAAAGGCCAATGCTTCCTCCACTGGGAGGATGTCGCCGCGCATGGGGACGGCCTCGTCGCCGCGCTGGTGCCGGGGCGCAGTGGCGCGGCGCCGACCGCGCTGGCCGCCACTACCGACATCTTCGGCCGGCGCGGCCACCTCTGCCTCACCCCCTGGCGCCGCCCGGGCGAACGGCGGCGCTTTGCCGAGACCGCGCAGGCCGCCGCCGCCTACGGCCTCACCCCGCTCGCCACCGGCGACGTGCTGTACCACAAGCCCGATCGCCGGATGTTGCAGGACGTCGTCACCGCGATCCGCGAGAAATGCACGGTCGACGAGCTCGGTTTCCGCCGCGAACGCCATGCCGATCGCCATCTCCAGCCGCCCGACGAAATGGCGCGCCGCTTCGCCGCTTACCCCGATGCGCTCGCCGCGGTGGAGGCGATCGTCGAACGCTGCACCTTCTCGCTGCGCGACCTCGACTATCAATATCCCGACGAGATCATCATGTCCGGCCGCACCGCGCAGGAGGCGCTGGAACGCCTGTCGCGCAACGCACTCGCCGATCGCTTCGATGGCGCGCCGCCGGAGCCCTATACCCGGCAGCTCGAACACGAACTCTCGCTCGTCGCGAAGATGGGCTACGCGCCTTATTTCCTCACCGTAAACTCGATCGTCAGCTACGCCCGCTCGATCGAGATCCTGTGCCAGGGCCGCGGCTCGGCGGCCAATTCGGTCATCTGCTTCGTCCTCGGCATCACCTCGATCGATCCGGTCAAGCACCAGCTCCTCTTCGAACGCTTCGTCTCGGAGGAACGCCGCGAACCGCCCGATATCGACATCGATTTCGAGCATGAGCGGCGCGAGGAAGTGATCCAGTGGATCTACGAAACCTATGGCCGGGATCATGCCGCGCTGACCGCGGTGGTCAGCCGCTTCCGCACCCGCGGCGCGATCCGCGAAGTGGGCAAGGTGCTCGGCCTGCCCGAGGACATGACCTCCGCGCTCGCCGGCCAGGTGTGGGGCTGGTCGAACGAGGGCGTTCCCGACAGCCACGTACAGGCGCTTAACCTGGACGCCGGCGAACCACGCCTCGCGCTCGCGCTTGAGCTCGCCAAGGAGCTGATCGGCACGCCCCGCCATTTGTCGCAGCACCCCGGCGGCTTCGTCCTGACGCGCGATCCGCTCCACGATCTTGTCCCGATCGAGCCGGCCGCGATGGTCGATCGCCACGTCATCGAATGGGAAAAGGAGGATATCGAGCATCTTGGCTTCATGAAGGTCGATATCCTCGGCCTCGGCATGCTTGGCTGCATGCGGCGCGGGTTCGATCTGCTGGGTCAGCACAAGGGGATCGCGATGACGATGGCGAGCGAGCCCTTGCAGGACGATGATGAACCGACGTTCGAGATGATCCGCCGGGCCGATACGCTCGGCGTCTTCCAGATCGAGAGCCGCGCGCAGATGAGCATGTTGCCGCGGATGAAGCCGAGGAATTTCTACGACATCGCCATCCAGGTCGCGATCGTCCGTCCCGGCCCGATCCAGGGCGACATGGTGCATCCGTATCTGAAGCGCCGCGAGGGCAAGGAGCTGGTCGAATATCCCAATGATGCCTTGAAAGCGGTGTTGCAGAAGACGCTTGGCGTGCCGCTATTCCAGGAACAGGCGATGCAGGTCGCGATCATCGGTGCCGGTTTTACCCCGGGTGAGGCGGACTTGCTGCGCCGCGCGATGGCGACATTCAAGATGACCGGCGGCGTGGGCGAGTTTCGCGAAAAGCTGATCGCCGGCATGCGCACCAACGGCATCTCGCAGGCCTTTGCCGAACGGCTGGTGAAGCAGATCGAGGGGTTCGGCAGCTACGGCTTCCCCGAAAGCCACGCGGCCAGCTTCGCCAAGATCGCCTACGCCTCGTCATGGATGAAATGCCATCATCCCGACGTGTTCTGCGCAGCATTGCTCAATGCCCAGCCGATGGGATTCTACGCCCCGGCACAGATCGTCCGCGATGCCCGCGCGCATGGCGTCGAGATCCTGCCGGTGTGCATCATGGCCAGCGAGTGGGACACGGCGCTGCTGGAGGATCGCAGGGCGCAAAAGCCGCTCCGCCTCGGCCTGCGCATCGTCCACGGCCTGTCCGCCGCCGATGCCGGCAAGGTCATCACCGCCCGTGCTGCCCGCCCCTTCACCTCGGTCGAGGATGTATGGCGTCGCTCCGGCGTACCGCTCGCCGCGCTGGAGACACTCGCCAAGGCGGATGCCTTTGCCGGCATGGGGCTCGACCGGCGACAGGCGCTGTGGGCGATCCGCGGCCTCGGCGACACGCCGCTCCCTTTGCTCGCCGCCATCGAGACGAAGGAGGATCCGGTCCACCTGCGCGCGCTCACCGCCGGGCGCGAGGTGGTGGAGGATTATCGCGCCACCCAGCTGACGCTGCGCCAGCACCCGCTCACCTTCCTGCGCGATCGTTTGCGTGAACGCCGCTGCGTCCGTTGCGAGGAGCTTAAGACCATCAAGGAAGGCACGCTGGTCGACGTCGCCGGCATCATCCTCGTCCGCCAGCGGCCGGGCAGTGCGAAGGGCGTGCTGTTCATCACCATCGAGGACGAGACCGGCGTCGCCAACGGCATCCTGTGGCCCGACCGGTTCGAGGCGCAGCGCCGCACCGTCATGTCCTCCGCGATGGTCAGCATCCGCGGCCGCGTGCAGAAGGAAGGGATCGTGATCCATGTCGTCGCCGATCTGATCACCGATCTTACCTGGATGCTGCGCGAAGTGGGGGAGATCGACCTGCCCTCTCTCGTGGCCCGCGGCGATGGCGCGACCCACCCCGGCGCGCCCGATCGCGGCGACGCCGGGTGGAAGCCGCGCAACCGCACCGACTATCATTACAGAGACGGGCACTATCGGGACCGGCCGGAGGACGTGATTCCGATCCGCAGCCACGACTTCCATTGATCTTGGTAAAGCGATCGGCTTAGGCTTGCCCCCAGCCGGCGACCGACCGGCGATGGATAGGAGAGACCGCATGGCCACCGCCGCCCTCAGCCGCGAGCCCCAGATCGGCGTGACCGCGCACGTCCCGCTGCCGACCGACAAGGCCGCGTTCGACGCCGCGATCGTCGATCCCGACAGCTACGCCAACGAGGAACGCTACCATGCGATCTTCAAATATCTGCGCGAGGAAGCCCCGGTCTATTGGTGCGAACCGGAAGGCTATCGCCCGTTCTGGACGGTGTCTCGCCACGCCGACATCCGCCGCGTCGAACTCGACAACGAAACCTTCCTCAACGATCCGCGCTTGACGCTCGCCACCATCGCAGATGAGGAGCGCATCATGGCGCTGACCGGCGGCAACAAGCTGACGCGCAACCTCGTCAGCATGGACAATCCCGACCACAAGCACTTCCGCGCCATGACACAGGGCTATTTCTCGCCCAAGCACATGAAGCAGCTGGAAGAGGATATCCGCGCCCTCGCCCGCGACAGCGTGGAGCATATGGCCGCGCTCGGCGATCGATGCGATTTCGCCGCGGAAGTCGCGATCTGGTTTCCCTTGCGCGTCATCATGCTGACGCTGGGCGCCCCGCGCGAGGACGAACAGTTCCTGATGAAGATTACGCAGGAAGTGTTCGGCGCGCAGGATTTCGATCACATGCGCCCCGAGGAGATGGGCGGGCTGTTCGCCACCATCGCCGAATTCAACGCCTGGTGCGATCGAATCACCGCCGACCGCAAGGCCAACCCCCGCGAAGACGTCTCCACCATCATCGCCAATGCGACGCTCACCGATGGCTCGCCGATGGGGAATATGGAGGCGATGAGCTACTACCTCATCATCGCCGCTGCAGGGCATGACACGACCAGCTCTTCCACTTCCGCGGGGCTGCTGGAACTAATCCGTAACCCCGCGGAAATGCAGAAGCTGCGCGACGATCCCTCCCTGCTGCCAAACGCGGTCGAGGAGATGATCCGCTGGGCAAGCCCGGTGAAACATTTCTTCCGCACCGCCGCCAAGGATGCCGAGGTCGGCGGCGTCCCGATCAAGGCCGGCGACGGCCTCGTCATGGCTTATCCGTCGGCCAACCGCGACACCGCCGTCTTCGACGATCCCTTCACCTTCCGGGTTGACCGCGCGAACGTGCGGCAGCACCTGGCGTTCGGCTATGGCCCGCACCTGTGCCTGGGCCAGCACCTCGCCAAGCTGGAGATGCGTATCCTGTTCGAAGAACTCCTCGCCCGCTTCGATGATTTTGAGCTTGCCGGCGACCCGTCCTGGACCCGCGCCAGCTTCGTCAGCGGCATGAAACACCTTCCCATACGGTACCGCGCCAAGTGAGCCGACACGACCCCGAGAAACTTTACCCCGGCTTTCCGGGGACCGAGCCGAACCAGCATCTGCGCACCATCCCCGCCTGCGCCGCGCTTGGCATGTGGCAACGCGCCACCGTGGGCGAGCCGGTGTCGACGTCGCTCGACGCCGCTCTTCCGGCGACGTGCGACGCCGACGGGCGCGTCTCGCGCGGCGCCGCGCTGGTGCTGGCCGATCAGGCGACCGCTGGCGGCGTCTTCACCACGCTGTCACGGCCCACGCCGATGATGACGCTGGACCTTCGCGTCGACTGGTTCGGCCCGCTCCCCGCCGCCGCCATCAGCTGCATCATCGACGAGGTGACGCGCGAGGGCGATTTGGCCTTGTCGCGCGGCCGATTGGTTGCCGAAGGCAGGCCGATCGGTGCCGCCGTGGCGCGCTATCTGATCGGGTCGATGCCCGGCGGCACACCTGGCCGGATGGATGAACGGCACGACGTGCTGCCGCCGTCGCCCGCGCCCTGTTTCGCCGATTATCTGGGTGCCGAGTCGACGCCTGATGGCCTGGTCATGCAGCCGGGGGTCGAACATGTCGGCGCGCCGCTGCCCGCCTATCATGGCGGCGTCATCGCCGGCCTACTCGAACATGCCGGCGTGTCGTCGGTCGATGCAGCGTTCCGCCCGCTCGATATCGAAATCCGCTTTCTCGCGCCGGCGCTCGCCACGCTGCCGCTGATCGCGCGGGTCGTGCCCCGCCGCATCGGCCGCCGCGCGATCACCCTCGATCTGGAGGCGCATCAGGGCGATCCCAACCGCCCCGTCGCAATCGGGCGGATGCTGGCGATCACCGATCCTGCCGGCGATCCCGTCCGCCACGATCTGCCGCGCGGCTGACGCGGCGCGACCAGCATGGGGTGGGTCCTCCCCGCCCCATGCCGGATCGATCAACCCACCGTCTGTTCGATCACGCCGAAGATCGGATGATGCCGGTCATCCTCGGCCCAGATGCGGACGGTATCGCCCTTCTTCAGGAACGGCGTCACCGGCTTGCCACCCGCGATCGTCTCGATCGTGCGCACCTCCGCGATGCAGGAATACCCGACCCCGCCCTGCGCGATCGGCTTGCCCGGCCCGCCATCGGCATCTCGGTTCGATACCGTACCCGACCCTACGATCGTCCCCGCCCCGAGCGCGCGGGTCTTCGCCGCATGCGCGATCAGCGTGCCGAAATCGAACGTCATGTCCTCACCCGCCTCGGCGCGACCGAACGGCTCTCCGTTGAGGTCCACCATCAGCTTGCGGTGCAGCTTGCCGTCCTGCCACCAGTCACCCAGCGCGTCAGGCGCCACGAACACCGGCGAGAAGGCCGACGCCGGCTTCGACTGGAAGAAGCCGAAGCCCTTGGCAAGCTCACCCGGGATCAGGTTGCGCAGCGACACGTCGTTGGTCAGCCCGACCAGCCGGACCGCCGCCAGCGCCTCCTCGCGGCTCGCCCCCATCGGCACGTCGCCGGTGACCACGACCACCTCGGCCTCCAGGTCGCAGCCCCAGCTTTCGTCACCCAAGGGGATCGCGTCACGGGGGCCAAGGAAGCCGTCGGACCCGCCTTGATACATCAGCGGATCGTACCAGAACGTCTCCGGCATCTCCGCCCCACGCGCCTGCCGCACCAAAGCGACATGGTTCACATAGGCAGAGCCATCCGCCCATTGATACGCGCGCGGCAACGGCGACGCCGCCTCATGCTCATGGAAACGCAGCCGCGGGATCACTTCATGCTCAAGATCGGTCGCGAGGTTCTGCAGGTCCGGCAACAGCCGGTCCCAATCGTCCAGCGCCGCCTGCAATGTCGGCGCAATGTGGCCGGCATCGGCGCACCAGGCGAGATCGTTCGACACCACGACGAGCTTGCCGTCGCGGCCATGCTTCAGACTCGCTAGTTTCATCCGTCACCTCTCTTTCAGCCCTCCGGCATAGGCGCGCGCGGACGGCCAAGTCGAGAGCGGTCCCCTACGCGATATCACCATAACAAAAGTTACTTGACCGTTCAGGCGGGGCTGGCGACAAGCGGCGCTGTAATTTTCCGGAGAGGTTTCGAATGTCGCTCGACCAGATTGCGGGCCGTTTCGCGTATAACGAGGATCATGAGGCGTTCCGCCAGACGGTGCGCAGCTTCCTCGCCAAGGAAGGCGTGCCGAACGCGGACCAGTGGGAAAAGGATCGCCTCGTTCCCAAGAGCTTCTGGCAGAAGGCCGGCGAGGTCGGGATGCTCTGCCCGACCGTGCCGGAGGCCTATGGCGGCCTTGGCCTCGACTTTGGCTATAACGCCATCGTCGACGAGGAAATGGCCTATTCGGGCGTGCCCGCCGGCTTCTCGCTCCAGTCGGACATCGTCGCCGGCTATATGGAGACCTACGGCTCCGAGGAGCAGAAGAAGGAATGGCTGCCCAAGATGGTGTCGGGCGACGTGATCACCGCGATCGCGATGACCGAACCGGGCACCGGCAGCGACCTTCAGTCGATCCGCACCACCGCGAAGAAGGACGGCAATCACTACGTCATCAACGGCTCGAAGACGTACATCACCAACGGTCAGAACACCGACCTGACGCTGGTCGTGGCCAAGACCGATCCGGACGCGCAGCCGGCCTACAAGGGCATGTCGATCATCCTGGTCGAGAGCGACCGGGAGGGCTTCAGCAAGGGCCGCAAGCTCGACAAGATCGGTCAGGACGCGGCCGACACCTCTGAATTGTTCTTCGAGGACGTGCGCGTGCCGATCACCAACTGCCTTGGCGAAGAGGGCATGGGCTTCATCTACCTGATGAGCCAGCTGCCGCAGGAGCGTCTGTCGATCGCGGTCAGCACCATGGCCTCCTCGCAGAAGGCGTTCGACGATACGGTCGCCTTCGTGAAGGAGCGCCGCGCGTTCAAGGGCGTGGTGTTCGACTTCCAGAACACCAAGTTTGTCCTCGCGGACCTCAAGGCGAAGCTTCAGGTCGGCTGGGCGCACCTCGATTGGGCGATCGCACGCCATCTGAAGGGCGAACTGACCAACGAGGAAGGCGCAGCCGCCAAGCTGTGGCACACCGACCTCCAGTGGGAGGTCATGGACAAGTGCCTTCAGTTGCACGGCGGCGCTGGCTATATGAACGAATATCCGATCGCCCGCATGTGGCGCGGCGCGCGTGTCAGCCGGATCTACGGTGGCACGAACGAGATCATGAAGGAAGTGATCAGCCGCAAGCTCTGAGCCCGGCCGGTTAGCCGACACACAGCACGCCCCGCGCGCCATCCGGCGGGCGGGGCGTCGTGTATCAGACGGCGGTTGAAGGAGTGATCCTCAGGCGGCGACCGCGCGTTCGCCGGTGCGCAGTTGCTCCACGAACCCATCGGTGCTTCGCCGCAGCCGCCGTGCCTGGTCGGACAGGGCGCCGGCCGCCTCGCGCACCTGCTGCGACAGGACGTCCGCCTCGTTGGCGGCCTCCGCGACCTGCGCGATCCGCTGCTCGATCATGTCCACACCGCGTGCTGCCTCGTGCGCGGTACGCTCGATCTGCCCCGCGACGCCGCGCTGACCGGACACGGCGCCCTTGATAGCATCGGCCGCGGCAGCCACCCGGCACACCGCGTCCGCCGCGCCCACGATGCTGGCCTCGGTCGAATCCACGCCGTGCCGCACGCTGCCGATCAGCGACACTATCTTCTCGCTGGCCCGCGCCGTTCCCCCGGCGAGTTGCTTCACCTCGCCCGCCACCACGGCGAAGCCACGTCCCGCGTCCCCGGCGCGCGCGGCCTCGATCGTGGCGTTCAGCGCGAGCAGGTTGGTACGCGTGGCGATCTCGTGGATCTCGCCTACCAGGCCATTGATGTCGCCGGCACGTGCGGCGAGATCCAGTACCGCCGCCTTGCCCTGTTCGGCATTGCGTTGAACGTCGCCGGTCAGCGTCGCCTGGGCATGCGCGCTCTCGGCAATTTCGCCGATCGAATCGGTCAGTCGGTGGACGGCATCGGCCACGTCCTGTGTCGCGCCGGCCGCCTGATGGGCACCTACGGCCACTTCGCTCGCTTGCCGCCCGGCCTCCGCCGCGATCCGGGTCAGCGTCGCGGCCGACCCTTCCAGCGTTGCCGAGGCACCCTCGATCGCCACCGCCACGCCCGCCACCGACCGCTCGAAGTCGTCGGCCAGCGCCATCAGCGCGCTCCGCCTTTCGCTCTCCAGCCGCGCTTCGGCCGCTTCTCGCCGCTGGCGCTCCGATTGTGACCGCTCGTCGGCCGCTTGCGCCGCCGCCAGCGCCGCAACCGCCCGGCCGCGCTCCACCTCGGCAAGCGCCAGCAGCCGCTCGCCCTCTTGGCGCGCCACGTCCTGCGCCACGATGAGGATGCGCAGCCGGGTGGTCAGATAGGTCAGCGCCGCAAACTCCAGCACCACCGCTAGCGCATGGAACAGCACGCGGTCCAGCGCGCCGCCATTTTCGAACACCCAGTTCGGCAGCACGTAGGACAGCACCAGATGGTGAAGCGCGATCAGGATCGCCGCCAGCGCCAGCGGCCGCCAGTCACACAGCACCGCGATCATCGCCAGCGCGACAAAAAAGTACATGTGCCCATCCATCTGCCAGGCCGAACCCGCCAGCAGATAGACGTAGATCGCCGGCATCGCCGCGGCGAGCACGCCGCAGCTCATCCGTGCGGCCAAATCATGCCGGCCACGCACCGCCAGAGCGGTCGGTATGATGTTCACCATCGCCGCCGCGGCGATTGCGAGCCCGGTTCCCGGCGCGTTCATCGCCGCGCCCCAGATCAGCAGCAGCGGCAGGCACAACCATCCCACCGCCGCGATGACGCGGATCCCGCGCATGCGCAGATTGTCTAGCGAGCTCATGAGGCACGCCCCCCGCAGATCAGCGACGGCGCCGCGATCGTCACTATTCCCGCCCGAAGCAGCGGCCAGAAGAGCGCGTCGCGCTCCCCCCGAACCACCATGCCGCCGCCGGGGCCCGCCGCCACCAGCCGCGCATCCTGTGCCAGCGCGAGGCGGGCGGTTGGTGCGTCTGGCCACAGCGGAAGCAGCAGCATGTCGCCGCGCAGCGGGGGCGACAGCGCCACCGCCGCGAGCGCGCCAGCGGCAATCACGACCTGCCCGATGACAAGGCCAAGCCCGCGCGCGATCAGCATATGCCGGAGAAAAACAGAACCCATACGGCCGCCTTTGGCCTGACGAGGGTTAGGACCAGGTAAAGCATGGCCGCGGGCCATCGAGCGTCGGCCACTACCCCGCGCCTCCTTGACTTTCTCGCGCAGGATCTGCATTTCAGCGTGATCGAGACGTTTGCAGCGTGATCGGGCTTCGTGCCCAGGCTCCGTCTCGGTCGATTGAACCGGCTTCCCAAGTCACGCGGGGTGTCTATTTTCCCCCGTTCCTGCACGTCCCATGACGTTGCGGGCTGCGACTATTTATAGGTTTATTGCATGTCATTTTCCGATCTCGGCCTCGCCGAGCCGCTTGTCCGCGCGCTTGAAGCAAAGGGCTATGAGACGCCCACGCCGATCCAGCGTGATGCCATCCCGACGGTACTCACCGGCCGCGACCTCCTGGGCATCGCCCAGACAGGTACCGGCAAGACGGCAGCGTTCGTCCTCCCCTCGATCCAGCGACTGCTCGGCAGCGAGAAGCGCGTTCTGCCGACGCATGTGCGCATGCTGGTCCTCGCCCCGACCCGTGAGCTGGCCAGCCAGATCGCGGACAATGCGAAGCTCTACGCGCGCCATTCGCGCCTGACCGTCGCCACGGTGTTCGGCGGCACCAGCATCAACAAGAACCGGCAGGACCTGTCGCGCGGCGTCGACATCCTCGTCGCCACGCCCGGGCGCTTGCTCGATCTGGTCGAGCAGGGCTTCTGCAACCTCACGATGCTCGAGATCCTGGTGCTGGACGAGGCCGACCAGATGCTCGACCTCGGCTTCATCCATGCGCTGAAGAAGATCGTGAAGATGGTGCCGCGTCGCCGTCAGACCCTGTTCTTCTCCGCCACGATGCCGACCTCGATCCGCGACCTGGCGGACAAGTTCCTGAATGATCCGGAAACCGTCTCGGTCGTCCCTGCCTCGACCACGGCGGAGCGGGTCGAGCAGCAGGTGGTGCTGGTCAATCAGACCGAAAAGCAGGCGCTGCTGACGATCCTGATTCAGGAAGAGAAGATCGACCGCGCACTGGTCTTCACCCGCACGAAGCATGGCGCCGACCGCGTCGTGAAGCTGCTGGCTGGCAACGGCATCGCGTCCAACGCGATCCACGGCAACAAGAGCCAGCCGCAGCGCGAGCGCGCGCTTGCCGCGTTCAAGAGCGGCGAAGTGCCGATCCTGGTCGCGACCGACATCGCGGCGCGCGGCATCGACATTTCGGGTGTCAGCCACGTGTTCAACTTCGAACTGCCGAACGTGCCGGAGCAATATGTGCACCGCATTGGCCGCACCGCGCGCGCCGGCGCCAGCGGCATCGCCATTTCCTTCTGCGCCGACGACGAGCGGCCGTATCTGAAGGACATCGAGAAGCTGACCCGCCAGAAGGTGCCGCATCGCGCCCTGCCGGCCGATTTCCTGAAGCGCGCCGACGCGCTGAAGGCGGCGCGCGTCAAGGCGATCGGTGCCGATCCGGCGCCGCGTGAGGATCGTCCGCGCGGGCCCCGCCCGCCGGCACGCCCCAAGGCGAGCCATGCGCCGACGGCAACCCGCGACTATGCCAATGCCAGCCGCCGTGGCGGACCTGGTGGCCATGGCAGCGGACAGGGCGGTGGTCGCGGACGCGGCGGTCGCGGCCGTGGGCGCGGCGGCGCACGCACTGCCGCTCAGGCCTGACCTCACGCCAATTGCGCGCGGCCGTGCAACCCGGCCGCGCGTGATCGGTTGCCTCTCCTGAAGAAGGAGACGGCCCTATGGATATCGCGACTGGCCCGGTTCTGGAGCGCATTGCGCGCGTACTGGCCGGCGAGCGGCTCAGCGTGAATGCGCACGGGGATCAGGAATCCGCCGGCGATGCGGTGGATGCCGCCTGGCGCGATTATCGCGAGGAAGCGATGGCCGTCCTCCACACGCTGCGCGCGCCCAGCAAGGCGATGGCCGCCGCTGGTGACCCCGCCGTGTGGGAACGGATGATCCTGGCCGCCATCGAGGAATCGCAGCCAGAGGGCGCCTGAGCACAGGCCGCCCCCCGGCGACACGTTCACTTCAGGCCAGAACCGTGAGCCATTCCTCTTCCGGCGCGCGCGGGCTGCGCGTGCGGTTGGCCGGTTCCTCCGCATCCTCATAGCCGATCGCGACACCGCAGAAGAGCATCCGCTCTGGCGGCGTGCCGAGGAACGTTTCGACCGTGCTGGGATAGACCGCCCAGCATTCCTGCGGGCAGGTCGCCAACCCTTTCTCCACCGCCAGCAGCATCAGATTCTGCAGGTACATGCCAAGGTCGGCCCATTGCGGCGGCCCCATGCGGCGGTCGACCGTCACGAAGAAGGCGGCCGGCGCGCCGAAGAACTGGAAATTTCGCGCGAACCACTGCGCACGCGCGCGCTTGTCCTCGCGCGGGATGCCGAGGTGCCCGTACATGATTTCGCCGATCTGGAACGTGCGCGCCTTCGTGGCGTCGGTCATTTCACGCGGATAGATGTCATAGCCCGGCGTCTCGGTCTCGCGCCGCTCGATCTTGCCGCGCATGATCTCCTTCAGCTCGGCCATCTTCTCCCCGGTCACGATGTCGATGTGCCAAGGCTGAATATTCCCGCCCGTCGCCGCGCGCGCCGACGTCAGCGCCAGATCCTTCAGCACGTCCAGCGGCACCTCCTTGTCCAGGAATCCGCGGACCGAACGCCGCTCCCTTACTGCGTCGGATACGTTCATTCGCCTCTCCACCTCTTGCCGTGCGCGTTAAATCGCGGCACATGAGCGGCTGGGATAACATCTGTTATGGAGAGTCGGAAGATGGCCGAGGCGTATATCGTCGAAGCGGTGCGGACGGCTGGTGGACGACGCGGCGGAAAGCTCGCGGGGGTTCATCCGGTCGATCTGGCAGCACAGGTTCTGGACGCGGTAATCGAGCGTTCGGGCATTCCGGGCGACGCTGTCGAAGACGTCATCATGGGTTGCGTCAGCCAGGGCGGCGAGCAGGCCGGTCAGGTGGGGCGCAATGCGGTGCTCGCCTCCAAGAAGCTGGCGCAGTCGACGCCGGCCGTCACGATCGATCGCCAGTGCGGCTCGTCGCAGCAGTCGATCCAGTTTGCGGCGCAGGCCGTGATGTCGGGGACGCAGGACGTGGTGATCGCGGCGGGCATCGAAAGCATGTCGCGCGTGCCGATGGGCTCGACCTACAAGCTGTTCTACGACGCCGGCCTCGGCAAGAACAAGTCGCCGGGCCTGGAGGAGAAGTTCCCGGGCATCAACTTCAACCAGTTCGCTGGGGCGGAGATGATCGCCAAGAAGTACGGCTACACCCGCGAGCAGCTCGACGAATATTCGCTGAACTCGCACCGCAAGGCGGTGGCCGCGACGCAGGGCGGCAAGTTCAAGGACGAGATCGTCCCGATCGAGATCGAGACGCCCGAGGGCAAGGAAGTGCACACCTCTGACGAGGGCATCCGCTATGACGCCTCGGCCGAGGGCATGGCCGGCGTGAAGAAGCTGTCGGAAGAGGGCGTGCTGACCGCCGCCTCGTCGAGCCAGATCTGCGACGGCGCCAGCGCGGTGCTGATCGTCAGCGAGGAAGCACTCAAGAAGTACAACCTCAAGCCGCTGGCGAAGATCGTCAACCTGACGGTGACCGCGGGCGACCCGGTGATCATGCTCGAAGAGCCGCTGTTCGCGACCGACAAGGCGCTCAAGAAGGCCGGGCTGTCGATCGACGACATCGACCTGTACGAAGTGAACGAAGCGTTCGCCTCGGTTCCGGTCGCCTGGCTCGAGCATACCAAGGCGGATCCGAACAAGCTGAACGTCAACGGCGGCGCGATTGCCCTTGGCCACCCGCTCGGCGCATCGGGCACGAAGCTGATGGCGACGCTGGTCCACGAACTGCGCCGTCGCGGCGGCCGCTACGGCCTGCAGACGATGTGCGAAGGCGGCGGTGTCGCCAACGTCACGATCATCGAAAATTGCGACTGGCAGGGCGAGGCGAAGGCCGCAGCCTGAACCTGTTGCCGTGATTAAATGGCCCGTTCCCCGCACAAGCGGGGGACGGGATCGTGCCCCGCTTGTGCGGGAGCATTTTCTCGGGAGGGGAATTCAATGAAGCTCGACAACAGCATTTCCGCCGTCATCACCGGCGGCGCGTCCGGCCTTGGCGCCGCGACCGCGCGGCAGCTCGCCGCCAAGGGCGTGAAGGTCGCCATCTTCGACCTTCAGGAAGAAAAGGGCGAGGCGATCGCCAAGGAACTCGGCGGCGTGTTCTGCAAGGTCAACGTCACCGACGAGGCATCGGTGGACGAGGGCTTCGCCAAGGCGCGCGCGGCGATCGGCCAGGAGCGCATCCTGGTGAATTGCGCCGGCACCGGCAATGCGATCAAGACCGCCAGCCGCAGCAAGGAAGACGGCTCGATCAAGCACTTCCCGCTCGACGCGTTCAACTGGATCATCCAGATCAACCTCGTCGGCACCTTCCGCTGCATCGCCAAGTCGGCGGCCGGCATGATGACGCTCGACCCGCTTCCGGATGGCGACCGCGGCGCGATCGTCAACACCGCATCGGTGGCGGCCGAGGACGGCCAGATCGGCCAGGCGGCCTATTCGGCGTCGAAGGGCGGCGTCGTCGGCATGACCCTGCCGATCGCACGCGATCTCATGAACGAGCACATTCGCGTCAACACGATCCTGCCGGGCATCTTCAACACCCCGCTGCTGCAGGGCGCGCCGCAGAACGTGAAGGATGCGCTGTCCGCGTCCGTGCCGTTCCCGAAGCGTCTTGGCGATCCGGAGGAATATGCCGCGCTCGCCACGCTGATGATCGAGAACGGCTATTTCAACGGCGAGGACGTTCGCCTCGACGGCGCGATCCGCATGGCGCCGCGCTGAGCACGGCGACACGCTGACGGCGCGGCGCCTGCCGCCGCGCCTGACCGCCTTTATCGAACGATGACACCTCCCCGGGGAGGGCCATGGCCAGCGACGATCGGATCGTCCCCGGCGCTGGTCACCCCCGGGGAACGTGTTTCAGAGCTACAGGAAATATCGCATGTCCCGCCCCGCCCCCTGGCGCCTTGACCTTTCATCCTATCCCAAGCGCGAGGTGAAGCAGACGCGCTTCCAGGATCTCGACACGATGGGCCACCTCAACAACGTCGCTTATGCCGCCTTGTTCGAGGATGCCCGCGTGCGCATGAACCAGCAGCTGGGACGCGTGAACCGCGGGAAGATGGCGGAAGGCTCGTTCCGCGCGGTGGTGGCCCGCAACGAGATCAACTACCTCGCCGAAGGCAGCTTCCCCGAGGATGTCGAGATTGGCCTGGGCATCGGTCGCATCGGCAATCGCAGCTTCGAGATGCTGGCGGCGGCGTTTCAGTCGGGCGCGTGTATCGCCACCTGCGACACGACGATCGTCATGACCGATCCGAAGGGCGAGTCCCTCCCGGCCGACTTCGTTGAGCGCCTGAAGGCGGTTCAGGTGAAGGCCGCCTGATCGCGGCGGGGCACCACAACGGCAGCGGGCCCGGCGCCATCGATGATCGCGATCATCGGCAGCGCACGGGCCCGCATTTCTCCGCTTGGTTGCGGCGGGTTACTTCCCGCGCAGCGTACCCAAGGTGGCGAGGCCAAGGACGCCGACCAGCGCGGCTGCTGCCCACGGACGCTCCTTGGCAAAGGCCTTTGCCTGTCCGACCACTGCGGGCTGCCCGTCAGCGCCCGGCGCCATCGCCTTCTGCACCGAACCCTTCAGCTGATCGAGCATGCCGCTCGCCTGCATCGAACGATCGTTCGTCGCGGCGCCGGCCGTTTCCTTCACCTTGCCCGTCACCGTGTTCATATCTGCGGTAAGTGCGTCAGCCATGATCAATACCTCCGATTTCCCGGAGGCGACAACGGGTCAGACGGGCTTTTGTGCCACATGCCGGGGCGCTCGCCGCCGGCCGTGAGACCGGAGGCGAGCGGCACGAAAACGTCAGTCGACGAAGACCGGCGCGCGCTTTTCCATATTGGCCTTTACCGCCTCCACCTGATTGGGGGAGCGCATCAGCTTGACCTGCTCGTCGCTCTCGCCCTGCAGCACGGTGGCGGTGTCGCCATCCACCATCAGGTTGATCAGCCGCTTGGACGCCTTCACCGCGTCGGGATTGCGACCGGCGATCTCGCGCGCCAGCTCGAACGCCGCGGCGCGCGGATCATCGGCGAGCCGGGTGACGAAGCCATAACGCTCGGCCTGCCCGCCGGTGAACTCGCGCGCGCTGTAGGTCAGGTCGCGAAGCACGTCGTCGCGCGCCAGCGTCCGCCACAGCGCGAGGCCGGCCATGTCGGGCACCAGCCCCCAATAGGTTTCGCGGATCGACATGCGCGTGTCCGGCCGCGCGATGCGCACGCAGGCGCCCGACATGATCTGGAACCCGCCGCCCAGCGCGACGCCATGCACCGCGGCGATCACCGGCATCGGCAAGGTGCGCCAGCCCCAGGCGACATTCTGCGCCGTGTTGGCGACACCATGGCTGCGCTTGCCCAGATCGTTGCCCGATCCGCCAGCCGCCATGGATCCCATGTCGAGCCCGGCGCAGAACGCCCGCCCCTCACCCGACAGCACGGCAACCCGCACATCCTTCATGCCCGCCAGCCGCTCGATGGCGGCGTTGATGCCGGCGAACATCGCCGGATCGAGCGCGTTCATCTTGTCCGGTCGGTTCAGCCGAACGTCCGCGATGCCGTTCTCGACCGTGATCGTAACCCGCTCTTCCATCTCGCTCTCCCGCAAATTGATACGATCGACTTAGACAAGCCGGCCGCGTCCAGCAATGCCGCCCCGGAAATGCCGCGATCGTTGCGCTCGAGGAAGGCGGGTGTATCAGCGGGTGCATGAAGATCGAGACGGCATTGGGCGACATCCCCGGCATGGAGGATGTGCGCTTCGGCGGCCATGGCGGGCGGCTCGGCATCGCCTATCACGCGCATGGCCCGGACTGGTGTGAGCTGACGCTGCCCTATCATCCGGACATCATCGGCGACGAGGACAGCGGCGTGATCGCGTCCGGCCCGATCTTCGCGCTGATGGATATCGCCACCAGCCTGGCGACGATGCGCAAGCTGGGGCGGTTCGTGGCGCACGCCACGCTCGACCTGCGGGTCGATTACCTACGGCCGGCGAAGCCCGGGCACACCGTGATCGGCCATGGCGAATGCTATGCGATCAAGCGATCGATCAGCTTCGTGCGCGGCCAGGCGCATGACGGTGACCCGAACGATCCCGTCGCGCATGTCTCGGGTACCTTCATGTTCCTGGGAGAGGGCGCATGAAGTTGCCACCCTATGCCGATCTGCTCGGCGCGACGCTGGAATGGGAAGATGGCCTCCCCGTCCTCGCCATGCCGTTCGGGCCCGCAGTGATCGGGCGCCCCGGCTTCGTCCAGGGTGGCGCGATCACCGGCCTCATCGAAATGGCGGCGCTGGCCGCGCTGCGCCACCAGATGGCGGGCGAGGATGGCGCGGACGGCAACCGGCGCGTGAAGCCGATCAACGTCACGATCGATTTCATGCGCGGCGGGCGAGAGCGGCTGACCTATGCCGCTGGCACGGTCACCCGGCTGGGCAATCGTATCGCCAATGTGGAGGCGATCGCCTGGCAGGAAAGCCGGGCCAAGCCGATCGCCTCGGCACGGATGAACTACCTTATCGCGCGGGGGTGAGCCGCAGCATCCGGCCCTGCGACCCCTGCGCGCCATCCTCCAGCACGTAGATTGCGCCGTCCGGGCCCTGCTCCACTTCTCGGATGCGGGCACCCATGTCCCATTGATCGCCCTTGCGCGCATTGGTGCCATCCAAATCGACGCGCACCAGCGCCTTGGATGACAGCCCGCCGATGAACGCGTCGCCCTTCCACTGCGGGAACAGGTTGCCCGAATAGATCATCAGGCCGCCGGGCGAGATCACCGGGGTCCACGACACCTTGGGCGCCTCGAAGCCGTCGCCGGGCGCGTGATCAGGGATTGGCCGCCCGTCATAATGGTCGCCGTTCGACACCTTGGGATAGCCATAGTTGCGGCCCGGCAGGACGAGGTTCAGCTCGTCGCCGCCCTTCGGCCCCATCTCCTGCTCCCACAGATTGCCCTGCGCGTCGAAGGCGATGCCGAGCAGGTTGCGATGGCCATAGCTCCACACCGCGGGGTGGAAGCCCTTTGCCGCCAGCGGGTTGCCCGCCGCCGGCTTCCCGTCGGGGGTGAGGCGAAGCACCTTGCCAAGCGTCGCCTTGGGATCCTGTGCGGGATCGAACTTCTGCCGCTCGCCATTGGTGAAGAACAGATACTGGCCGTCGGGCGAGAAGGCGATGCGACCGGAATAATGGCCATTGCCCTCGACGAACGGCGTCGCGCGGAAGATCTCCTGGATCTGGCTCAGCTTGGCCGCGCCAGGGTTCGCTTCATCGAGCACGCCGCGCGCCAGCACCACGCCCTTGCCGCCCGCACCCGTCGTCGACCAGCTGAGGTACACACGCTTCGACTGCGCGAAATCGGGCGCCAGCACGACATCCATCAACCCGCCCTGGCCGGCCGAATCGACCGTCAGCGTGGCGATCGTCTGGCGCGCCTTGCCGTCGGCGGAGACCAGCAGAAGCCGCCCGTCCTTTTCCGTCACCAGCATCCGGCCGTCGGGCAGGAACGTCATCGCCCAGGGCGCATCGAAATCGGCGACGACCGTCTCGACAAACGGCTTGCCGGCGGTGGCCGCGGTGGAATCGCTCGCCGCATTGCCGGCCTGCGGCTCTGCGGAACAGGCGGTGGCGGCCAGCAGGGCCGCGACGAACAGGCTGCGCGAGATCACGATAACTCCTCAAACGGGCAAATCAGGATCAATACCGTCGCAGTGTCGATGCGGTTCCGCAACAGATCACCCGAGGCGAAAGGGCGACGATCCGCGCTTCGGCTGGCGCGCCGCTTTTGCTAGAGCCGCACCCGATCCTGTCAGAGAAAGCGTGTCCCCTCGCAATGCCCGGAATGAAGCACGAACGCCTGTATCTCGCGCCAGTCGCTGGCGTGGACGAGGCCGGGCGCGGGCCACTCGCCGGGCCCGTGGTGGCGGCGGCGGTGATCCTGCCGGAGCGTGGCGTGCCGCGAGGCATCGACGATTCGAAGAAACTCTCCGCCACCGAGCGCGCCCGGCTGTGCGGCCGGCTGCTGGATTGCGCGATCGTCGGCGTCGGCATCGTCGAGGCGGAGGAGATCGACACGCTCAACATCTATTGGGCGACGATGAAGGCGATGACCGTGGCGGTCGATCAACTCGCCGCCACGCTCGGCTGCGCGCCGGGTCACGTGCTGGTCGACGGCAACCGCCTGCCGCGCTGGGGCTATGCCGCCACCCCCATCGTCGGGGGCGACGCGCTCAGCCGCTCGATCGCCGCGGCCTCGATCGTCGCGAAGCACACGCGCGACACGATCATGATTCGGCATCACGAATCATATCCGCATTACAATTGGGCCTCTAACAAGGGGTATGGCTGCGCCACCCACCGCCGCGCCTTGGTGGAACACGGCCCCTCGCCGCTCCATCGCCGCAGCTTCGCGCCGGTGGCGCAAACGGTTCTTCCGCTCTGAGTCTTTTGCGCCACACCCCATTGCTTGAGTCCTGCCGCCGCGGTTGACTCAACATCTGGGTTCGGGCGCGGAATGTTCCGCCATGTTAACGGCTTTGCAGCTTTTATCGTTAACCAATCATCGCTTGACGGGGAGTCCACCGCGCGGCGACGGTCGCGTGCGAAAAGGGGGAACCGCATGAGTGTCATCGAGAAAACGCGCGTGCGTCGCGCCCCGGCAAAGGCGTCGACGAAGGTGACGGCCGATCCGGCCGTCCTGCCGCTCGACCGGATTATGATCGGTGACTGCATCGCGCAGATGCGCGCGCTGCCGGCCAAGTCGGTGGACATGATCTTCGCCGACCCGCCGTACAATCTGCAGCTCGGGGGTGAGCTGTTTCGTCCGGACGGCAGCCATGTCGATGCCGTCACCGACGATTGGGACAAGTTCGATACCTTTGCCGCTTATGACGCGTTCACGCGCGCCTGGCTTACGGAGGCGAACCGGATCCTGAAGGACAATGGCACGATCTGGGTGATCGGCAGCTATCACAACATCTTCCGCGTTGGCGTGGCGGTGCAGGATCTGGGCTTCTGGATCCTCAACGACATCGTGTGGCGCAAGAACAACCCGATGCCCAATTTCCGCGGCACCCGGTTCACCAACGCGCACGAGACGCTGATCTGGGCGTCGAAGGGCGAGAAGGCGAAATACACCTTCAACTATCGTTCGATGAAGACGCTGAACGACGAGATCCAGATGCGCTCGGACTGGGAATTCCCGATCTGTGGCGGTCAGGAACGGCTGAAGGGCGCCGACGGGCACAAGGTGCACCCGACGCAAAAGCCCGAGGCGCTGCTCTATCGCGTGCTGCTCGCCTGCACCAAGCCCGGCGACGTGGTGCTCGATCCGTTCTTCGGCACCGGCACGACGGGCGCGGTTGCCAAGCGTCTTGGCCGCCGCTGGATCGGCATCGAGCGCGAGGGCGTGTACATCGATGCGGCGCAGGCGCGTATCGACGCCGCGCTGCCGCTCGACGAATCGGCGCTGCGCACGATGCAGAGCCCCAAGCAGCAGCCCAAGGTCGCCTTCGGCGTGCTGGTGGAAAACAGCTATCTGCCAGCGGGCAGCATCGTGGTGGACGCGAAGCGCCGCTTCCGCGCCACCGTATGCGCCGACGGCAGCCTCGCCAGCGACTGCGGCGCCAGCGGCTCGATCCACAAGCTCGGCGCGACGCTCCAGGGCGCACCGACCTGCAACGGCTGGAGCTTCTGGCATTATGAGGTCGAGGGCGCGCTCAAGCCGATCGACGCCCTGCGGCAGACGTACCTGCTCGCCACCCAGGTGTAAGCACCGCTGAGCCTGTCGCCCCGGGGCAGTTGCCCGGGACGCGACAGGCTCGGCAGCGGCCGCCGCGGCAGCCTCGCGCTGGCGACGACGCTTGCCCCCTGCGGATCGCTGCCGCACAAAAGGCGCTCCTTCTGTGAAAGCGGTCCATGCACCTTCGTCCGGTACAATTTGTCGACGCGCCCTTCGCCTATGATGATGGCGCGGTGGCGCGACTTGCCGGCGGCATGCAGTGGTTCGCCGCTTATGAGGCGAAGGAAAACGGTGCCAAACGAATCGTCCCGGTTGCGGAAATCGCCGCGCTGGGCGCCCGCGCGGCGATGCTGCACGCCCGCTTCGTTGCGCCGCGCCCCCCGCTCGCCCTTGGCGAACGCACCCTGCGCTTCGACCAGCCGGTGCTGGCCGCCATCCTCAACGTCACGCCCGACAGCTTCTCCGACGGCGGCACGCATCGCGATGATCCCGCTGCCGCGGCATCGGCCGGCATGGACATGGCAAGCGCCGGCGCGGCGCTGATCGACGTCGGCGGCGAATCGACCCGCCCCGGCGCTGCCGCCGTATGGGAGGAGGACGAGGCAGCCCGCGTCGTTCCCGTGATCGAGCGGCTGGCCCGGGCCGGCGCGCTCGTCTCCATCGACACGCGCAAGGCACTTGTCATGGAGCGCGCGCTGGCTGCCGGTGCGGCGATCGTGAACGACGTCTCCGCATTGCTATGGGACACGCGCGCGGTCGACGTCGTCGCGCGTGCCGGCTGCCCGGTGATCGTGATGCACTCGCCTGACCCGGAAAAGGGCGGCCACGGAACGACCATCTACCGCGATGTCGCGGTGGAGGTGTTCGACTGGCTGGACGCGCGGATCGAGGCGCTCGTCGCGGCCGGGGTCGACCGCTCGCGGATCATCGTCGACCCGGGCATCGGCTTCGGCAAGTCGCTGCAGGACAATCTCGCGCTCATCAATGCGCTGGCGATGTTCCACGGGCTGGGCTGCGCCATCATGCTCGGCGCCAGCCGCAAGCGGCTGATCGGGGCATTGTCGAACGAGGCGCCGGTCGGGGAGCGGCTTGGCGGCTCGGTGGCGTTGGCGCTCAAGGGTGCGGAGGCGGGGGTTCAGGTGCTCCGCGTCCATGACGTCGCTGAAACCCTGCAGGCGCTGCGAGTCTGGCGTGGCCTGCGTGACCGGGCGTTTGCCGGATGAGCTGCCGAGGTCCGACGCTCGCCGCATCGGCCGGCATCGGGCGCGCGCGCTGATGTGCGTCGTGGCGCTGGCACATCGCGCGCATCCCGACTGGCGCCTGGTTGTCGCCGCCAATCGCGATGAATTCCACGCGCGCCCCTCCGCCCCGCTCGATCGCTGGACCGATGCCGACGACGTGCTCGCAGGGCGGGATCTGCTCTCCGGCGGCAGCTGGATCGGGGTGTCGGAGGCGGGGCGGTTCGCAGTGGTGACCAATGTCGCCGGCCACCCCCGCGGCGGCGGCGCGCCATCGCGCGGCGCGCTGGTTGCGGACTATCTGCGCTGCGGGGCGTTGCCTGACGATGACGGGCTGGACGCCTATGGCGGGTTCAGCCTGATCACGATCGGACCCGTTGCCGATTATCGGACCAATCAGCCGCGCCCGCTCCGCCACATTCTCTCATCCGGGGTGCACGGCATCTCCAACGGGCCGCTCGAACCGCCGTCGTTGCGCACCCGCGCGGTGACGATGGCGCTCGACACATGGCTTAGCGCACCGCAGCCCGTCGGCCACCTGCTCGACCTGCTGGTGGACGAGACGCCGGCCCCTGAGGGAGAGCGGCCGGTTTTCATCCGCGATGCCGTCTATGGCACCCGTTGCAGCACCGTGATCGCGATCGACCACGCCGGCGACGGGATCATCGTCGAGCAGCGTTTTCATCCCGATGGAACGGCTGACGGCGTGACCCGCCTCGCCTTCCGCTGGCCGACCGACTGACGCCGCCGTCACCGGTACAGCCCTGCGCGAATACCGCAGGATTGTCGCGAGCCCGCGAATCAGGGATAGTCGCGCCGCGAACAGGATGGAGTGGACGCCATGTCGATTGCGGCGGCCGTCATGCCAAACCATTGGTCGATCATCACGATCGCTGCTGCCGGGCGCGCCGATCCGGCGTGGAACACGCGGATGCGCTGGCCGGTGAAGGGTGATGATCACGTCGTCCTTCACGACGGTGAACGCCGCAGCCTGTGGGCGGCGCAGCTCGATGCGGCGGTGATGCGCGCCGATCGCACCGTGCTGCTGGTCGCCGAGGGACTCGGCTGCCATGCGGCGTCCTGGTGGGCGCGCCTCTCCCCGGCGAGCTATGTCTCACGGATCGCCGGCGCCTTGCTGTTCGATCCGCCCGCCGAAGGCGCCGAAGAATCCCAGCCCTTCGCCTCGCCCGCCATCGCGCTTCCGTTCCCGTCGCTCGTCCTGTCCGGCGCGGATGCGGCGGCCACGATACCCGCGGTGAACGGCTGGGGCAGCCGGCTGCTGCGCGGCGACCGCCAGCGGCACGGCGACCTACGGCCGTGGCGCAGCGCGCAGCGCCTGATCCAGCGCGCCACCGCGCGGGTCGTCGATCGCGACGTGGAACGCGCCATCGCGGTCCATCCGATCTTCCATCGGGACCGTTGAGGGCGGCACTGCGCACACTCGCTGTTGCCCTGCCGCGCCACGCTCGCTAACCGCCGCCAATGGCGCACGTTGGCATCATCATGGGCTCCACCTCTGACTGGGAGACAATGCGGCACGCGGCCGACATTCTCGCCGTGCTGGAGATCCCCCACGAAACCCGCGTTGTGTCGGCCCATCGTACCCCACAGCGGCTGTATGATTACGCCACCGGGGCTGCCGATCGCGGGCTGAAGGTGCTGATCGCGGGTGCTGGCGGGGCGGCGCACCTGCCCGGCATGGCCGCGGCGATGACGCATTTGCCGGTGCTTGGCGTGCCGGTGGAATCGCACGCGCTGAAGGGCATGGATAGCCTCCTGTCGATCGTCCAAATGCCCGGTGGCATCCCTGTGGGGACGCTGGCGATCGGCAAGGCCGGCGCGATCAACGCCGCGCTTCTCGCCGCCGCCATCCTCGCCCTCGCTGACCCGGCACTGGAAGAGCGGCTGAAGGCATGGCGATCGACCCAGACCGACAATGTCGCGGAGCTGCCCCAATGACACCGCTGCCTCCAGGCTCGACCATCGGGATCCTCGGCGGCGGACAATTGGGGCGCATGATCGCCGCAGCCGCGGCGCAGCTGGGCTATCGCACCCATGTGCTGGCCCCTGACCGCGAAAGCGTCGCGGCGCAGACGGCATCGTCGCTGACCCGCGCCGACTATCACAACCGCATCGTCCTCGCGGACTTTGCCGCCCAATGCGATGTGGTCACCTACGAATTCGAGAATATCGCCGCCGAGCCCGTCGAATGGCTGGCCGATCACGTGCCGGTCCACCCCTCCTCCGCCAGCCTGCGCGTGGCGCAGGATCGCGCTGCGGAAAAAAGCTTTGTCGAGAAGCTCGGTGGTCGCCCGGCGCGCTGGGCCGCGGTCGACAATCGCGCGGCGCTGGAAACCGCCATCGAGGAGATCGGAGTCCCCGCGATCCTCAAGACGACGCGCATGGGCTATGACGGCAAGGGCCAGGCACGGATCATGGATCGCGCCGATGCCGACGCCGCGTGGGAGGCGGTTGGTGGTCCGGCCGTGCTCGAAGCCTTTGTTCCGTTTACCCATGAATTCTCGATCATCCTGGTGCGCGGCCATGACGGATCGATGGTGAGCTATCCGCCGGCATGGAATCAGCATGACGACGGCATCCTGTCGCGCTCGACCGTTCCCGCACCGGCGGAGATCGCCGCACTGTGGACGGAGGCCGCGGCGCTCACCGGGCGCGTTGCCGATGCGCTGGGGCATGTCGGGGTCCTGACGTGCGAGTTCTTCGCGACGCCCGATGGCCCTGTGTTCAACGAAATGGCGCCGCGCGTGCACAATTCCGGCCACTGGACGATCGAGGGCGCGGAGACATCGCAGTTCGAGAACCACGTTCGCGCGATCCTCGGACTGCCGCTGGGCAGTGTCGCACTCACCGGCCGTGAAGCGGTGATGCAAAACCTGATCGGCGCCGACGTGGATTGCTGGGCGGATGTGCTGGCAGAGCCCGGCGCCCACCTGCATCTCTATGGCAAGCGCGAGGTTCGCCCGGGCCGCAAAATGGGCCACATCACCCGCGTCGCCCGGGACCTGGACTGATACCCTGCTTGGCTGCTCCCTGAGCGGCTGAACCCGGGCCAACGCTGCTCCGGCGGCCTCCACACCCGGCGCCGCCTTATGCGCCATGCGAGCTGCCTGAACCAAGCCGCGTCGTCGTGGCCAGCCTCAGCGCCCTGCCGTATGGCGTCGCGCTTTCCGCACCTTGCAAGCAGATGAGCTCTGCGCCTCGTTGCGCTGGTGGGTGGAATGGCGGACGCACCGCCCGCAGGAACTGTAAAGCTGCGCTGAGCCGCGACCGCACAACGGCATCCAGGATCATGCGGACCCCGCCGCAGCGGAAAGAACGCTACTGCGCCTTCACCAAGCGGTGCCGCACAGAAAAAGAGGGGCCGGCAATGCCGACCCCTCCCTCTTTTTTCGTCTGACGACGAAGGTCTTACATGCCCGCGCCGGGGCCGTAGGTAACCTCCACGCGACGGTTCTGAACCTCGCGGACGCCGTCTGCGGTCGGCACGCGCGGGTTGCTCTCACCGAACGCCTCGGTGGTGATGACGCCACCCGGGATCGACTTCGACTCGAGGTACGACTTCACCGAGTCTGCGCGACGCTGCGACAGACCGACGTTGTACTGTGCCGAACCCGAACGGTCAGTGTAACCGGCGACCATCACCTGGGCGTTGCCGCAGGTCTGGTACTGGGTCACGGCGTTGTCGAGGATCGACGCTGCCTCAGGCGTGATGTCCGACTTGTCCCACTCGAAGAAGACAATGAACGGACCC